>BJBW01003282.1:0-155181 GCA_004320125.1 Scolopax mira
GATAATGGAGAGAGGCTTGGTGAGCTCTCCTGCCAGCTCCCTGAGAACCCTTGTCATGTTTATTTCATGACATGAAATAAACCTAATTAGAGGTAAGAAGAACTAAAATAGATTTCAATAGTTATAGGTCCAACATCTAATCCAAGTCTTTTTTCTTATTTTCAAGAGTCAATCCTGACAAGATTGTTCCCTATTAACTAGTACTGAAGTTTTTTGGCCATAGAAATAGGTAAATAAAAATATGATAATTTTTTCTTTTTTTACCAATGTTACATGATTTTACTTTAATAAATGATTATTATTAATCTACTAATAGCATAAGCTATTCCACTCAATAATATTTGGGGATGAAATGTGACCATATTGCAATATCGTAGATGTTCACTAGATGGCAATAGATGGCACTGACTTGGAGAATGAAATCAGTTGTTTTTTTTAAAAATTAGATACATTTGAAATATCTGAATAAAAACAAGTGCAGTTTTTAATGGTGTATTACACAACAGCAAAAAAAATTATAAATATGTGGAACTCTTTTCGATTAATAGAATTGTTCATAAGAGAATTAACAAAAATTATTTGAAGATACAGTTTCATACTGAATACTCTAGAAGGTTGAGACAATGATTATACCATTGCTGCCTGTTAGAATGGTCTTAAAAATTATTAAATTTATAAATAACCAGTATAATTCTCTCGCAGAGGATCTGTCACAAAAGTGGAGAAATTACCTTCATTTACTACTCTGATTTTAACTGCAATATGACTATGTTTGAAAAAATGCACTGAAACGCAAATTTGAGATGGAAGTAATTATGCATAAATACGCAGTTGTGGGTAATTTGGAAGTTACACGGAACCATAAATTTTTAATTTAGCAGCTGTGAGACAGGCCCTAAATACAATTGGTCTTAAGTATCTGAGCTGCAGCATTTCTGCAGTACCTTTTCCAAAAAGGTGATATTTGTTACTCACAAATATATTTCTATTACCAGAAGACAACAGCACTAAAAGGACCAAAGCAGAAGAAAGGTGAGAATTGTGCATACACATGGATTTGTGTGTACATTACAAGAAAACCACTGAAAGTGTTAAAAACAACTCACAGTCAAAAGTAAAGTTTACTTCTTGAAAAAATACATTACCAGCATTTTCCTATTTCTATATTGTACTGTTTTTTTTTGGGATGGCAACTTGTGCTTTTTAAGTTCCTTAAAAAGTGAACCCACATCAAGTACCTACTTCAAACACAAATGATTATTAATTCTTAAAAATACCTTGTGGCTTAATGGACAATTATTGCTATTCAAGACAGAAAAGCTCTGATCACAATATCATTCCGAATACAAATGTCTGTTTTCCATAATTCTCATAAAAAGGATATTGCAATTCATGTCAAGCAGTATTTGGATAACGACCTTATCTAAAAAACGTATCTTTTGAGGTATTGTAATATGAATAATTAAGCCCCGTTTGGGAAGTAGCTTAGTAAATATCAGAGGGTCAGGTTTGGCATGTCCTTGGGCAACCAAAGAGCAGGGAGCAAGAAGTGCAAATCTTGGCCCCTGAAGATTATACTGCTGACAGCTCTGCTCCGAGGCTGTTGCTGCTAATTGATTTGTGAAGTACAGTTAAGCTGAGGATAACAGCACTTTGCTGCAAGAATGGTGATACCCTCGTTCCCCTGACCGTGAGGTGAACGGCAGAAACAGCCGTTTATTTATTTCTACTTCTTGAATACAAGTTGAAGCTGAGAGTTGTTGCACCAAATGGAATTGGATTGGTAAAAACATTAGGAGGAATCAAGGGGAAAAAACGCAACAGTAGAAACTAGTTACTTTTGCTTTTATTCCTTTCTCTTCCACCCGTACCTACTAGTGAGGATTTAAACTTGAAAGAAGGTATCTTACAATTGAGATAAACTGACAAGGGAGGATGTATATAGATGTTCTGGATCTTCATGGTATACAAAGGCTGCAGTATTATTAGTGCTCACAAACAGAGCAACATGCCTAGTGCACAGTTTGAAAAAGACAGAGCACATAATTGCTTTTAATTACAGCATTTAGTTAAGTGTTTGAAAAATTCAATTTAAAAATGCAAATTCTGTATTGTTATTGCATGTTCTCCAGGATGATTTGGGGAGAAGTACGTACAGATAGTTTCCCAAAGAACATCGCTGCAAACAGTTATCTATTAAATAAGATGTTATTAAGTCTAATTAATCCTTCACTAAGCGAAACCTCCACGTACACAGGTAGTTCTTCCCTTATCTATGCACTAGTAATTCTCTTGCACTTGCTCTGACGTTCTATTCCGGAATATACGGTACCTCTGCAGTTGCTGCCACCCACGTACCTTCATCATTAGCAGACAGTTTGCCATGGAGTACATCACCCGGCCCAGACGTGACCTCCACAGCTGAACAGAGGCTGCAAAGCAAGAGCAGCTTGTGAATTCGCACAAATAAATTAGAGGTTCTTTCTTGCCATCAATTATTGCTTCGATGAATTACGATTTTGAAAGATCCCCCTCATTAACACCACTGGGTTTTAGCCTAGAATTGTTAATTCTCAGCCCCGCGGCACCATCGGATGGAAAATTCTGCACCTCTCTGAGGGCGTTGCTCGAGCGGCTCTGGGGAGCCTCGGTGATGCACAAGGGAGAGCAATCCAGAGCTGCTCAGCTTGGAGCTCAGGCCAAAGAGCAAACGTTAGAAGAAGCCACACGGTTTTTTCCGTTATCAGAACAAAAGGTGCATAAAAAGATTCAAGTGATAACGAGCATCAGTTTAAAAACACGTAATGCACAGCATTAAATGTGATAAACCCAACTATCAAACATAGCTAAAATGTCATTTCAGAGCCAAAACATGCAGGGTGAGAACTGTCTGTGTGCTTGCCTCTGGCTTAGAGGAACCCTGGAAAAAGTCTGCCAAGCCTGTCTGCTTTCCCCACGCTCCGGGAGCTTGCAGGCATGAAAAGCTGCAGCAGCAGATTTCTCTCTCTTGCTTTGCAGACAGGCTCCTGATGTTGTTCACATACATCCCCCGTGTGACAGTACCATAAATCAATGCTAGAAATATTCCTCTAATCCTCAAAAATAAACATTAGGAGTATTAATTTAGTACATTGGGAAAATAAATGTATCTCAGTCAATCAGCTGTCAAGGTCACTGTAATGATGTGAAAGGGGGGGAGGAAAGGAAGAAGAGGCTATTTCAGTGAGATTGTGATAACTGAGACCACTCATTTGTATCAATAATGTAGTCTCTAATGAAAGCATGGCAGGTCACACAGAAAATTCCTTCAGCACACATAAATGCCATTACAAACAAGAGGAGAGCTTGCGTGAATTGTCTACTCCCCTTCCTAAAAAGAAAAAAACTCCTTCAATCTTCTCCAACAACAAAACAAAAAACCCAACCTACGAATATTTCCGAATTATCTTTGGAAGAGAGGAGCATAATGTGGGACCCAAGACTGAACCCACTGTACCTTAAAATCACTTATTACACCTACCTTTAGGTTTAGAAATTCCCCCTTGACTGCACTTCCCTACTGCTATTAATGGAGAGGATGCTGTAAGCCATGAGCACGTATTTTATGCTACATTTCTATTCTTCTTTCCTTGTGGGTGTCTGTAAAACCTCGACATAATTAAGTAACTCTCCTTCATTATTTCAGTTATGTTAATTTCTCCTTTTTGCATGTCCTCATAGTTTGGTAACCACATTCAGCTTTTTAGGACTTAGGTGACAAATTAGATGCCTGCAGTGGAGGTATCTGGGTTTCCTGTTAACAATGCAACAGCACCAGCCACGGTTCTCAAAAGGACTGCAAAGCAGACAGACCCGGTGTCTCCAGTCTGTGCTATGAACTGAACAGCAACCTGATCTGGAAATGCTGTAGCCCCAGGGGACGAGGCTTCTTAGCACTGACAGAAAGGGGTTAGGGTTAAAGAAAACCTGCAAAGCAGTAAACAAAACTGAAAACCCAACAGCTGATCGTTATATGTTACTGAAATGCCTGACACCCACTCTGCAGGTCCGTACAGCCAAGCTTTTGCTCCAAACATTTGTTTTTCCTTGTTATTTATCAAGGGCTCCATACTCCACACTGCCGTTCATTTCGGTAGGAGCTCTGTGCACTGAGAAGCCACAAAATTGGGATCTTACAGAATGCGTTACCAGGCAAGTGGTGCAATGCTAAATCTCTCTGCCTGTTGAAAAACTGGCGCTATGTTCCAGACTAGAGGAGATGTACACGATAAATCGATTGGTGTGGCACCTTCTTACACCAGCAATAAAGAAATTACATGCTAAGCATAATCCCTATAATGAATTAAGGCTGTCTTCACATAAAGTTAATAAGGTTTGCTTCAGCGAGTCTCATATGAAAAAAACCTAAAGCCATTATCAGCCTCCTGGAGCTCCAAATGCAGGGAAGAAGCAGACAGGGAGCAGACCTGGCTGACCTCCACTGACAACAGCAGTCAACACTCTCTGCAAAGGTCCCATGGGCTTTTTGGCAGTTTTAAGCCTACAGGCAGCTGCACAGCAGCCATATGAAGATCTCTCCAAATTTTCAGCAGCCTTGTCCCTTGGTAACAAGTAGCTGCTGCTTTTCTAACTACACCTCCTCCTGAGCTCATCTCAGCTCTAAAGCAGCAGCAGCAGCAGAGAGGAAAAGCAAGGAGCCAAAAACTCAGGAGTGAGACAGACTGCAGGATGCAGGATTATGACACAGCTAGGAACAAGTCCCTATACTTTAAAGGAGGAGCAGTGCCTTGGTTTTAAAGGGGTAAAAAGGACAAGAATGTGAGGATAATAAGGACAAAAATGAAGGTAGAAAGGGGATAACAGGGAAAAGTAGGTAGGAGAACAGAAGCAAGAAGAATAGTAGCTACAAGCAGAGAAGAACAGAAACTCCTGGAGTGCTGTGGATAAATCATCAGTATCAGATCATTTCTCTTTTTCTTAACCCCATTGAGAAGAGGAGTAAAAGTATTTGACTGTATTTGCAAATGCCTCTATGATATATGCCACTTACACGTATGTTCACTGTTTCAGGACATATCTAGATGGTACAGTACACTAACACATTAAAGCTGCTTTACCTCCAGTCAATTTCAATACCAGGCAGAAGAATTCAGACAGATCTTCACCCTTCCATACAGACATTGTTCTAGGGAATTGTTTATAATAATGTTTTAGCTCTACTTGGCCTCTTCCTGTCTCAGAGGCAGACTTTTACTTCCCACAGGCCCTAGGTGAATGTTATCATCCTAGAAGGAAGCTGCTAAGATTTCCTTAGACTATTAGCTGAAGCTGAAACGTTTTTGTTTTCTCAGTATGAAGTTTTTAACTTGCTTGGCACCACGAGTGGTTCATATAATCCATAACAATGCCCCAAATGTCATCTCTTGTCCAATTCTTAAGTGTACTCAAATGACCTCATTAGTATAAATTCTGTCAAAAAAAACCCAACCCCACACAAAAAAATGCTTGAACAATTAATTTGTCCTGATGACCCATTATGCAGTATCTTATACTATTGAAGTTAAACAACTAAGAGGGAAGGAACAGGAAGAAACACAACTGCATATAAAATCATTACAATGATGATGTAGATTAATATCATCTAAATATTATTCTACAAAGTGACACGTATTTCAGGAGTCTAAGTACCACACAGTTACACTGAGAATCAGCCATCCATGTAGCTACATCCTAGGCCAGTGTAGCCCTCGTATGATGGCAGTTCAATCTAAAGAATTTCAGTGAATTTCAGACGTGAGAACAGAGAGGAGCCAGTCACCCAAGGCTTAAGATGAAACATCCATCTAGCCATGACACTTATATATTCGTCACTGAAGGATAGCAGCCATGTTCTTTGTTTCTTCTAAGCAGGAAAAAAAATTGATTTAGTACATCAGTTTGATCAAGGGCAAACCTGTGAAATTAATTCCAACAAACAGAAGTACAAGGTGTATCATTTTGGAGGCTGAGCAGGCTATGAGATTACAAAAATACTGTTTTAACAACTCCGGGGCACTCTTGTGAAAACTTCTGGCATACTTAGGCAAGTGATAAAAACACACTGCCTGTGAAAAAAATGTTGAAAGAATACCTACCTTGTCTGTTCTCCTGTGTAATGTTAGTCATGCTTCCATCTTCAGCTAAGCCTTGCTCCAAATTTTCTAGTATCTGTAGTAAATTTTTTAAAGTAACCAACATGAGTTTAAACATCACTATATATTAAATGCAAATTATCTACAATTGACAATCTACACGTAAACCAGTTCAGGCAGGAATGCTTCACTGAGGTACAGTTCAAAATTACTGATTATTACTATAACTAGATCAATTGCACAAAGGAATAAAGCCATTGTACGGTAGAAGGATGTTAGTGTTCAGGTTTATGATACTTACAGAACATTAAATGTCAGCACACTCTAGGGATATGCACATTTTGTTAAGCAAAACATGAAATATGTTTCACCAGAGAATGAACGTTGATGATCATGAAGAAAGTCAAACCGATTTTTCATAAAAAACCACTGCCTCTTAACTCCCCCCTCCTCCCCAAGCATGGGCTCTGGTTTCAGCCTTTTGTCCTTAATGAAATATTCCTCTTAGTTCTTACTGCAATCTCCTTCTCAAAGTTTGGATTTTATTGTTTCTTTCTATTTAATATAGATTTTAAATCATGTAAACTGTTGAGTGAATGAAACATTCGTTGTATTATTAGAAGAATGAAAAGGTATACTTAATGAAGCTTGTGTTTTAAGTACCTATACAATATGTACGCAGGATTCCACTTGAAATGCAAGTCAACTTTCCTTTTTTTAATCCCATTACAGTTTCTCCAAATTAGTTTTCTGATTCCCACAGATCACCCCATTTTTCCCATTACAGATTTATAAATTTGGTTGTAGAACAAAGCTTGAGATTTCCTTCCAAAAAACCATTACGACCACCTGCTCTTTCCACAGCCGCTGCTGTTAGCCAGTTAGGGAAATACAAGGTGCTTCCTCTTCCAAGGACTAAGTGCACTTCTGAACACAGAGCTCTCAGCTTCTCTCACTATAAGTAGTATTTTTTTTTCCCTACACCAGCAGAGTGTTCCAGTTGTGCTCAGTGCTTTGTAAGAAAACACTTAAAGACAACACAGGAAAACCTCCAAAGCAAAGACAGGCAGAATTAATGTGGCCTCAGACAGCGTGTTGGTACCTCCTACAGCCAATTGGTACCTCCAGGGAACAAGCTCATGCCACCTACTTTATACAACTTAAGGTGGAAGGAATTGTCCTTCCTAAGGACAATCTTCCTAAGAGATGCCAAGCTCTTTTCACAGACTAGAGTGAAAGCTTGAAATTAGGTGCCGTAAATTTTGCTGCAAGGAACTTCAGAGCAAGGAGAGACATGTGATGAAATGACAGCAGTTACCGGATGCCAGCTGAACCAGAGTAATTTTCCCGATAGGAAGTGTTAGCCTGTGACAAATACAAGGTAATATGATTTAATGTAAACCTTTTCCACAGAGGACTAGGCTAAGCTGCCTTACCTCGAATTCTGAGAGTCTGGAGCACACCCCAGTAAGCACTGTAGCAGTTTATGAGATCACAGTGGCACGTCTGTGAGACTGAATCTCAGTCCCACTGGCAAAAGCAGCGTAGCCACTTAGAAATCACTTGGAAACCAAAGCACCACACTTAAGTGTTAAAATGCCTAGTGTATAACGAGACACCCTGTCAGAGAAAAAAGATTCCACTCATCTCCCACAATCCACTTTATGGTCTATTTTCTGTCCAGTCTAAAACCCACAATCTTCCTCTTCCCTTGAAAAACATCTAGTGACCACTTCTCATTCTCCGTAAGGCTCCAAGGCGTTACTCTTGAAATGGTCTAAGCATAACAAGGTACCCTCACCAACGAGACACACTGTCTATTTCAAAAAGACAATGGCCCTTCTCTGAAAACGTGCTCAGTAACATTATCAAAAAAGAAAAAAAAAAAGATACTGGCATGCAATTAGAATACTATATTAACTATTCTGTGACATTACTTGGGGATGCCTAGCCATCACCTCAAGCTCAACATAATTAAAACAGAACTTGGTCCTGATTTGAGGCTAATTGGTTTATTCCCTAGGTCTATTTCCTTTTGTCTTTAAGTGTAGGAAAATGATATGCAGTCTTTCAATATTTGGGTATTTCCTCAGTTTTCCAAGAATTGTTTAATAATAATTAATAATTTAATAATGATTCTGGTAGTTCCTCAGTGTAAGCCATCTGGGTTAGTGGATATGAAATATTTAATTTTAGGAAATCCCTTTATCCCACTTTTCTACAGATGGTTAAAAGCTTATTCTAGCACTATCCCATGGGATAGCTCTAAACGTTCTGGTTTGCAATACAAAGAGAAATATGATTGAACAGTTCCACCATCTACATTGGACATCAGTTTTATGTATGACCTATGCTTTTTCTAGTTTTGAGTAATGCAAAATACACACTCATTAGTTTTACTGGCTTGTATTATTTCACTGATTCTTCCATTTCACTCCCTATCAATCGCTTGTATACTGTTAACTACTAACCTATGTGCACCACCAAAGCAAAACCAATCAGCAGCAAAGAAACTGAAAAAATCATTAATTTGGAAACAAAACAGAAGACCAGAAAATATGAAGGTGTGTACAGAAGGGCCAGGGAGGAGCAGTGTACTCATGAAGGAGGGCGGTGGAATTACAGAGGCAGAGCTGATGGACAATCAGTATTTTTGAAAAGTTTTGCAGACTATTTTAGGAAGCAAGACTGGTAACCCACCCACTTGCCCCTGCTCCACCCACCAAGCTCTGTCACTTGGAGGATTTAGGTTAAAAAGTAAAATACTCTAGACTCCGAGATGTGTATTCCCAGGAGCCCTCCCAGAAACTTATGTACAAACAAGGGAGGAGTTTAATCAGCCACTAAAGTAATCACATCTATATTTTTAAAGGATACTTGAAAAGAACAAACTCTTTTGAGATTTAAATTATGATTGTTCTTCTTACTGCTTGGCTGTTGGGTGAGCATTTATTTTAAGGCAGACCTATAAAGGCAACAACTCCTTGAAGTAATGAATGGGAAGGCATTGAGGCTGGCTGGGAAGAGCAGTAACACAGAGGCAGTAACAATTCCACTGGATTCCTCCCACAAGCTATAACAGGCATTTAGCATTACAGATTATTTCTATCCCCAATGTTGCACCCATAGGCAGAGATGAAAACATCCGACCAGATCTTCCTGACAAATTTGCAGGAAAACTGGAAAAGGTAAGACCTTTACTGTCAATACAAGGAAAATAAAAACTATGTTTTTTTGCACTCAACCTCCAATCCTGCTTCAGGTACCAGACATACGTAAATTGATGGGGGATGAAGAGACCAAGTTCCCAAAATAGTAACAAAGTAAATATGGTTAGATCTTGAAGCCCAATGGCTGATCCACAGTTGACAAGTGCTTGTATAACACGTACAGCAAAAAGCAAGAGGGAATTTAGCAGGTTAAAAAGAGGTATCAGATAGAAATAACCCAATTACATTAAGGAAGAGAAACAAAATAGGGAGACAAATTTTCTTATGATAAGAATGCATTAGCATTAGCCTGGAATAGCCTCCCAGGGGATGTGGCCTCAGCTCCATAGGTTGCCTCATTAAAAACTAGAAAACAACCTTGCATTGCAGAGAGACAGACTAGGTGAGCTAATAGGTCTTTTCTCTCTTCTAGCTTTTATGACTCCAAGATCATCTCATTTACATAATGTCTATTCGTGCGCCCTTCTGTAAATATGGATGACCAAAGATTATTTTTCCACTTTTTAAAACAGGGAAGTAAACCACTAGAGGCTTTTGGTTGAAAGCTCCCCAATTAATTCTGTTATAACCCAAATGGTTCCCAAGTGTCATATACAACTATTAAGACTAATGAGTGTACATCCTTTATGTTATTTTCTTGGCTATGCAACGGGTTTTCAAAAGTATTATTCACTTCGTTCTTGAACATTCCAGGTGAGATCAAGACTATTCAACTAACAGCATTCTAAACAGAAATCAAAACATATATATAAAAAATTGTCAGACAACTGACTTCAAACAGTTAAATTATCACCTATTTACAACTGTCTTTTAAAAATTTATTTATCTTTACAAGCTGTTCTTTTTCACACTCTTGTTTCTACAGTTGTCTTTGAATTGTTCTAAAAGACAAGGTATTTAATTGAATGCAAACAAATGAAGTAATCTGCAATGAGGTGTCTGGAATAACTAATCATAAGTAGTCCCTTGTGAAGGATGGAATGTTTTATTTTCTCATTTGTAGTTTTTTGTGTACTGTATTTTAAAAAGGAGCATCCAGCAGCACAGCCAATGGCTCGTCCTGGATACTGTATCTTGGCTCTAGTGGAAGCTGTCAGAGGCAAAGGGAGCTCATTCTCTTTCTGCCCACAACTGAACATGCCAACCCAGGAGAAACTTTGCAAGCACAGACACAGGAAGGCAGAAAGAGAGAGAGGTAATCTGGAACCAACAGCAAGTGCAGAGAACAGGAGACTCCTCAAAACAGCGTGTGGAAGCTGTAGAGAGAGCCAGCCTCAAAGAAGCTTCTCCAAGGGCATGAGGGATCACACAGAATTCATATTGACCTAGACCACCATAAGCTGATGAATGAGAACATCCTGCTTTCGAAGAACTTAACAGGTACGGAAATATGTATATATTAATTTGTAAATCTCCTTTATTTCTACTTCAGCTTCTTCAGCATTTTGAGTTTCCCTTATTTAAACAAATAATCAGCCTAGTTCATGTTCTAACAAAATCTAGTATTATAGTTTGAAAGCTTCCTTGGTACACTGGGTATGCTGTAAGGATATACACTTCAAGGAAAAGAGCACAGGCAGAGCCACCTCAAGGCTGTACATGACTTTAAGGTCTTGTAAAGAAAGAGGAGGGCAGTAAATTTCCTTTTCTTTATTTCCTCTATTGACCAATAATCTTGTGGAGAATCATGGCTGGTCACACTGTAACTGAGATAAGGCCTTTTCAAAAATCAAGCCAGATGGCTGATGAACGCCCCGCACAGCAGTCACTTCATACCATTTTATCTCTCTATTACAAGATAAAGGAACTTAGAAACCTGTTAAGTTTTTGGAATCTCGTGACACCTTCAAGCCTGAGTGGAGACAATGCAGCACTTAATATCAGATCACACAAAAACAAGATGTGAAACAGCTGATCTGCTGTAGATTGGGGTAGGCAAATATCAGTAGAAGCACTGTGAAATCCTGCAACAGAGGGGTATGACATTTCCGAGAAGGAAAGAATTACTTCAAATTGAAGATGAATGTTTATGAAGGAAAAGGCTGGAGAGAACAGCCTGCCAGCAATATTATTAGATAAGATGGTCACGAACAGGTAACAACATTCATGAAGTGCTAAAAAGTAGCACTTCTTGGCCAAATTGGATAGATCTCTCAACCACTTCCAAATCAATTCTTTCCAACTCTGTAACGAATGCCACATTCATCTTTTATTACCTAAACCTTTCATCTATTTCCCTCATAATACAAAGCCAGTTGGTTTTTTTACTTTTAACATTTGATCATCCTAGTCACTACTGTGCTAGAAGCAAGTTGATTTTACATACATAAGGTCGTTTTAATACACAACTGGCAATTATCAAATCCCTTCACTTCTGTTATCCACATTATTTTTAGGAGTAAATATAGGAACCTTCCATGTGATACTGAAAATAAAAAATAATCACATGTATTTATCTTACATACAGTTTTGAAATTTCAAGTGTCGCAGATAAAACAATAATGTTGCATTTCTTCTAGAATTTACCACACTGTAACATTCCTAATCACTGTTGCATTAGACTACTTGGGAAAGATTTCTGTAAAAACCTTTAAGGATGAATGATTAGCAGTTAGGATATTGGGTTTAGTGAATAAGGTTAGTGGTCACAACACCATCACTCCAATTTCAGCACCGACAAATCCCACGTTACAATTTAGGCCATAATTTTGTATTCCAGCACTTGGCAAACCAAAGCAAACACGCCAAAACAAACTCAGCAGGTTGCATTTACATTCCCAAATGACTCGTGTTTCCAAAATCAGCTACTCAGACTATTTCTGAAGGATCAAGTTTATTTTTTAAGGATCAAGATCATTAACACCTGCGTTTTGAGCTAGGTGGACACAGCTGAGTGAGGGAAGAAAACTCTCCTACTTGCTATTAAACACATCTGCTGACTGTTCTCCATGTCTTGTCTGGTAGAACCACAAAAGCAAGAACTATGCAGAAACATGGTGCCCTCTGTTCTACTCATTTTCGTCAGAGGTACCACAGAGGAGAGAAGGATGTATCCTCAAAGGGAAGCACTTAATTCTTCCGTTACTGAGTTCCTTACTTGTATCAAGATGGAGTAAAAAATGTGATTATTGAAACTCAATGTTCTTATAAGTACAATAAAATATATTTCTTAAACATTAAGAAATGTTAGTGCATAGAGAAGCTTTACCTTGGTGCAGATTATCTTCATACTATGTAGTCTGTCAAGTGATTCCTGAGGATTGCCTAGGTACTGAGGAAGTTCAGCATGTAAAATCCGCATGGAGAAAGGAACCATGGAACCTAGAAACATAATTAATTTAATTAAATGTGTTTGCTATATTGTCAGTTTGTGATTTGCCTATATTAGACAAAGTATTTCTTACTAGTGTATATGACACAAAGTCGATTTTACCTTCTTATCTATTTCTTCTGATGAAAGATGTGAAGGATGAGAAAACAGCAAATATTTTCTCAGCTATATCACGTTATCTATTGTAAGATGTTTTAAATATGTAAACACACATTTAGCAATGACCCAATCCTCTAAGTTTATGAGCATCCTGGCTGACTTCAAGGGCAGTTTCAGGAGCTGTAGTGTGTGCAACGTCTTGAAAAGTTTACATGAACATTACTTTAAAAAGTAACTGTCTATCCTGATAGACAAAAATTCTGAACACAAGCTAAATGCTACTATTAAAAACCAAAAAGAACTAGCATAACAGGGAAATAGGCCTTGCAAAATACTGTGCCACAGTTCTAATGTTTTAACATAACTTATTTGCTTACTTAAGACATATTCTAAAGGGGATTTCCTTCTCAAGTCACCTCTTGTCTCATCTCTTCTCCAAAACAGGACTCAGGAACTTCTCATAAAGATTTTTGCACCTGTTCTTAACAGGTCTGTATATCAAAGAGGTAAATGCTCTATTACAATGAGTCACTGCCTCAACACATTTTTTTAAAGGTTGACAAAATTTTAATCACAAAACTCACTAATTATGACCTTCAGAGTAAGCCACTTACATCTACATAAATACTCTTTTGCCAATATTAACTATTCCCCATGGCTTCCATGACTGCTGTGTTCCCCTAACAGATGTACACATGAGTTTCATGCCTCATCAGGATGCATGGAACAGAGACTAAGAAAAGACTTTCAAAGGCAGTTTTCTTAAGAGAAGAGTGAAAGGTTATTCAATCACTAACAAAAGATAACAAGTATTCCAGGTATGTATCCTGACCAGTACCTAGCATGACACAAGTAAAGACACAGTCAGAGTGGGGGGGGGGGTGAACTACAACAAAAAGGAAGGCGAAAATAACTTAAGAGTAAATTCCTTGACAGAACACCACAGAAAAAATGCTTTGTAGACACAGTGTTAACTTTAGAAATTTCACTGCAAACCTATGGAAGCAAACGCCACCTGTGGCTGGTTCCAACTGTACCACCCCTCGGCTGACCAAGTTCTAACTCCATCATCCAACAGCAATCCTGCCAAAAGCAGCAGTGCCTAAAACCAGCTAGTTTGGTATTGCTCTTTTGCAGAAAAATACTTTTCTCCAAATTTCTTCCAAATCTTCTTAATTTACTGCAAATACATGAACCATGCACCTGCTGCTGCACTCAACAGGATTTCTGAGGCAAAGGTAAAAAGAGGAAAGCTTTTGTTTATCAACAAAGCTTTGGAAAATCTGAGATATAAAACCATAGGAATCTAAAGTTTTAGCAATATTTTTGGTTAATGACTGCATTCTAGCATTTTCAACTCCGAAGAAGTTTGTATCATTACATTCCCTAGTAAAATGCAGGGAAAAGGTCAACACAATAAATACTCATCCTGAAAACCTGAATTGGTAACAGAACAGCTCAACACACAGACAGACGAGTAAATGTCTCACGTTTTTATAAAATTTTTATAATGTTTTGTAAAACACTTCTTGGGATTGCATATTTTGTAAAGTATTGATCTTACATACTGCTGAATGAAACCACACTATGATGACCCATGCGAGGGGAAGGAGTAACCCATTACCAACCTACATCATCAGAAGCAGTGTCAGAGGATGTCAGAGTGATGAATGCTACTCCAGGCCAACTTAGGGTCCATAAGAATGATTTACTTCCTATCACAACTAAGACCTCAGTCATAATAGGCATTCAGAACTATATTACTTCAAAATGTACTCAATTAATGTTTTATTTCTCAACCACTTTCCTTCAGAGCATGTGACCAAAAGGGATTCCAGTGTGATCCTTAGTAAATACGTCAAGTGTGATGACAGGTCTCCTAAACATGACCAGAAGGAACCTGGCTCATAGTGTAAGGGTAGTCAGTGTAATGACTTTTCAAGTCATAGTTTATATCCCTATTTCATGCAGGAAGTTTTAATATTCTAGCATCTCTTTCTTTTGTTTCTTCGTGAAACTCACAGTATAACTGCTGTCCTGCAAGAAACTTAACTGTAAGTATCCAGCAAATCCATCCAGTGAATTTCTGTTACTTACTGCTTATTATAAAGCCTGCTATACTTTATTTAAATTGTCAGAAGCACCAACTGTTTCTGCCCTCTTCCTCAGTTTCCTTGTAATCCTTCTGAATAGTAAAAGATATTTTATTTTTGGAAGAAAGCATGAAACTGTGTGCTCTAACACAAGTGTGGGAACTGGGGAAAACAAAAAAGAAACAAGCTTTTACCATTGGTAAATCTGTCTTACCACTCCGTGTAAACAGTGTTTTGTAAGTTCAAGTCAAATCAGATGAGCAAATTGTTCATAAAAAATCTGCAGTGCTTATCCAAGCCACTCATCCAGACATACTCCTTAAATACTCTGTTTAAAAAAGAGCAACTCTGAGATTTTTGGTTAAGTGTATTTTCCCAAATATGTTCCTGTCTTCAAGTAAGCTTCCTTTCACTTAGATGATATGAGGTATGGATAAAATATCTGCTGCAGTTCCCACATTAATAAACTGATTTTCTAGTTAAAAGGAATGACCACAAATTTACTTTAGATTTGGTAAAGCTTTCAATGAGTGCTACTTATATAGTAAGTGTACAGTTACATACTGTAATGAGACAGTTTACATACATGGCTCAGGAAGGAATACATGTCAGTAATAAAAAAATAAATGCACATGAAAAGAACTCTTCACTAAAACAATCCTGTAACTCCTGGTTAACAAGTGTGTAAAAACTGACAACACCCCTCCACCCCAGAGTACCCTATTTCTGCATTGTCTCCACCATCCAAAATCTGAATCTATAATTTTCTCAATCTAAGAAAAAGGAATAAAAATCTTTGAATTTGTCTGAAACATAGATGTCAAGAAAGAACCTGAGAGAAGCAACAGGAAGGTGGATGGTTGTGAACCATTGTTATTAAAGGAGCTGTGTCTGCACCATGGTGATGAGAACACCATGAGCATGAAGGGTTTGAAATGCAGCCCAGCCCAGCTCCACGGGGTGATCGGGCGATGAAAAAGGCGAAGGCAAACCGTAATATGAATTCAGCGAGTCTCCAGCAGAGCCACATCACTTCACTGATAAAGAGGTAAAAAAGCAAAAAAACGCAAGAATCACAGAAAGTGCTGACTTTGAACATTTAAATGAGTTAGCTCTGAGCTCATGAAGAATTTTGGTCTAAACCACAGGACATGGATCTGTTCTCCTATGACATCACCATATTATGTTGAGTCAAAGGCTCATCATCAAAAGGCCGTTTTGTGCTGCAAGAACAGTGTGGAGGAGCTCATTCCTGTTGTTAAAACATATATGTGAGAGGAAAAGAAACTGCACACAAATCTGCAAAACCACAACTTCCATTCCTTCCTGCAAGACGTAGAAATTGAGCCTTCTGATTAAAAAAGTATTCCCTAATAATTTAATGTGAAGAACGTGACAAACAAAACAGAAATGAGATCTAAAAAAGGTGCATCTGGGACTTTAGAAAACGCTGTAATTTTTATTTCACATTGTCTAGGTTAATAAGACAACAGTTGGGAAGAGGTTAAGTGATGATTTGTTGATGACTCTAATAGATCAATAATAATAGTGTTAGGAAGGTCTGAAAGGCAAGTTGTAGAATTCAGTGTACAAAATTTAATTAAAAAGCAAATCAACATTAAGGGGGAAAAAATCTACACTTGCCTGAATAAACATAGTTACATTGAGGGAAAAATAAAACAAGAAAGTAAGATTGGCTATATTAACCCTGAGCTGTAACAGAAATACATACACTTATTAGATTAAGAATTACATTATATTGCCTGAAAGGTTTCACCTACTTGCTTACTGTGAGACCACATATTTAAGGCACAAGCGTAACACATATTTCTTTGTAATAGGTTCCTCTACAATTGGGCATATATATATATATTCCTGTGTTATCTCACTAGGGATAAGAAAATTTTACGTAAAATAAAATGGATTTTGGCATGTGCTGCCTTTTGCAAAACTACTTGGAACCAAACCCACGTCCTCCTTTATATTTCAGTCAGCACATGTCAAGGAAATATTTAAAACAAGCAGCATATCTTGTAATTAAAATGTTTACCAAAAAGCACAGGAGAATGGATTTTGCTATCTACTTCATGCTTTGGATTTCTAAAGAAGCAACGCCATCTTATACAGCACAACCATGTCAACTAAGCCCAGATGATTTCAACAAAAGGCAATACCCTACAGTTACTGTATTGAGATTTTATTTTAACTAAGTCTTCTTCTAGCTTGATGTTTTACAGTTGACCTCTGTTGCTCCCCTTTAGGGGTTTCATAATAATTTTATCTATAAAAAATACATAATGGGAAAATGGTTTAATTTTAAGACAATGATTTTCTTAGCTATTGCTTTTAAATACAGGTTTTTTCCAAAGAATATTATTTTTGATTGTCACAATGGCATGAATTAATCTCATTCCTATCTACATTATCAGCATATAAAAGAACAAAGCTAAAAAGTGAAAAAAGGTCAGCTGAAAGGAAAACAGATACACCAAAAGCATGGGAACAGATTGAATAAATAGTAAGATCAGGTAGAATTTTCTAAGACCACAGATTTCAATTTCTATTTCTTTATGAGCAGATGAGCATTTTTATAACTGTCATAACATAAATATCACCTCATGCCAATCAAATTCAAACTGCAGCCCTCATCTGCAGCCTCTTTAGAGTAGAAAATCGAGGATTCCAATGGCTACTTATTTTATCTTCATGTATTCCTGCTGCAGAATCAGTAACCAGAAGTGCTT
The DNA here is from genome assembly GCA_004320125.1 of Scolopax mira. Classification (NCBI taxonomy): domain Eukaryota; kingdom Metazoa; phylum Chordata; class Aves; order Charadriiformes; family Scolopacidae; genus Scolopax; species Scolopax mira. The sequence continues at coordinate 17,629 of BJBW01003282.1, forward strand.
TCTGATCTGCTTTCTACAGCTTTTTCAACAAATCTTAAATACCAAAAAGCAGCAGTAGAGCAAATTATTGTTTACTGAAAGGATAAAGTGGAATCTTATGTTTGCAAAAAGTCAACAAAACAAACCCTTCCTTCATTAGGTAAAAGAGAAATACAAAAAACCCACTTTTGGAAAGACATTCTGCTTCATATATAGGCATACTCACAAAGATGTATATCCTTGCATTTATATGTACACAAACACTTTTATGTAACTCTACAACAGCAAAATTTATAAGGGGATTTTTAAGAGTGATGATGTAGTAACTTTGAACACCAGTGGGCTGTCAATTAAAAGCACATGTAGAAATACAGGCTCAACAGACTAGTTACCAAGGGTTTGTTTATTACTTTCATTGCAGACTGAAGAAGAAATAGGAGCCTGGATGTTTGTAACCATGGAAAGAAAATGTTTTGAAAATTTTATCTGAAATGGCATGTTTTCATATATGTCACAATTTAAAGTGCACGTGACCTAAGAATCCAGATATTCTGCATTAAGATCTGGTTTTGAAAGGTTTCAAAAATACTTTGTCAGTAATCTGGAGTTATTTGCGCTAGAGCAAGAAAAACAGAAGAGAAAGAATGCAGAAAACCCCTGCAACAACTGCACTACCCCAAAGGGATCACCATAGATCTTACCTACTGATAACCATAGTAAGGCAGATTCAAAGTTACTTGCTCGCTTAATAAATACTATTAGAAGTTGGTATTATCTACAATGAGACTACATTTGAGCCTTGGGAAAGAAAGCACAATTAAGTGCAGTGCTCTACCCCCTTAAAATTATATATACATTTCTTAACTAAAATATCGATATTACTGTACAAAGATTTCTATTTGCAAGTCTGTCTACTCTGAAAAAACAACTGGAAACACAGTACTTGAGTGGTATTTATTCAAGTCATATAGCTGATTTCATAGGTAGAAGGTAGCTGTGAAGCAACAGAACAGATAGCGAATTTAAATAAACTATTATAGAGAGACGTACACAGTACTCAAAATAACTGGCTACCCAATGCAGAGGTTTTAATATGTTTTTTACTGTCAACATGAGCTTGAATGAAGAACTCTTCCAAGGAACTGCCAAGACTGAAGCAACTGGAAGTTCAGGCACAGCGGTATTTGTGGTCACATGAGAAAAACAACACTGCATATAACAACGACTGGAGTCATTTTTTTCCCTTATGTTTTCCTGAAAAATTTATTAACAGATAGGAGTGCTTTATATGCTGCAGTTTCTTTAGTCTGTGCATTTCTTCTCCTATCCCCGTGTTCACCTTGAGTCCTCTGCCCTACACACAGGCCATTTTATAGTCTAAAATGTCTTCTGTGGGTATGAGAGAAAATTTGGAGTGTTTTCGCAATTGCAATGTCTCTGTGTCAACAGGCATATGGCAAGTTTCATATTATATTTTTTGCTATTTTATAAGCTTCTTAAATGTAATGATAATAATTTATTACATTTCACCTTAGACATCAGCACTGAAAACTTGTTTACAACATAGGCTTGAAGACAGTTCTAGACCACATGCAATAGGATTTCTTTCAGATCTGAATTTCAAAACTGAATAAAAGAAACAAATTAAGAGCCCTGCCTGATCAAATAAGGACATATAAAAAACAAAATCTCATACAGCCAACTATTTTTTGTATCAATTTTTTGATGTATTTCTGCTAAAACTTCTACCTCAATGGGTATTAGTAAAGTCAGAAAAGTAATATAGACCTAGTGAAATATGCTAAAAAAACAGCAGTGATGTCTAGACTCCCACTACTTGGAGAGAAATACATGTATTTTATAAATACATAACAAAAATATTATTATTTTTAAACTGTAACTATCTACCTGAAAGTATCAACGTACTTACTGCAAGCCACACGAGTCAGAACACAACCACACCTTAAAAAAACCTTGTGTTAGAATTAGTAAGAGAGTTCATGGGAAGGTGTACAATACGAAGTAAGTTCCTAAAGCACCTACAACTAAAATTTTAAGAATATGCTCCTTATTTAAGCACTTTCCATGAGACAATGGAAGAAGGATTTCATGTTAGAGGAATACAGATGATTGCTGTACCATCACAAGGAGAATGAAAAGGGGAAAGGAATAAACCCACCCCTATACTTAAAAACCTCTGTTAAGGTGGAATAAAAGTCCTATTTTCACTTGTGCACTGGGTTATTTTCTTCCTTTGCAATTCAAAATAAATTATTCTCAATTATTGTAGCTTTAGAACACTGATTTTGGTAGCATTAACTTTTCTGTAACTTACTGGTCTATTTAGCAGAAACAAGACCAAATTATCTCATAAAAGAATGAGATAGCATTTTAATGTTCCATTTTAATTGTTGGCTCTCACTCTTTAGAAACGCACAGGCATTCCTAATGGAAAGCACAGCTCAGGTTTGCCCATCCACCATACGAGAGACTTTATGAAGTATCATGAGGAACACAGGAACAAACGATATGAATTGAATTGGGTCAGACTACATAAATATAAAGACAAAGCCCCCCCCAAATAAATCCTGAAATCCATTACTCACAAGAACGATGACAAAAATTCAGCCTTATATACCCCACAGAGTAATTTGGAAGAGAGTTCCTAAACTAAGTACCTACCTATTGCAGTACAAAAAAAATTTATACATAATCGGATTTTCTGGCTTCTCTCCACAGATAAATTTATAAGAAATAAATCTGTAAGAGATATTACTTATAGAGTATAAATGAGAGTGGGGTGCTCTCTGCCCTGTATCAAACAGGAATGATCAAAGAGTGACTTAACTAATTTCACTGGCTGATACAAGGATCCCAGCAGATCCTACCCCCCGACAGCACACACCTACAGGCAACGGAGGTGACTGAAGGAAGAGAAAGCAGGAAAGGCAGACTTCAGAAGGATTACATCTTACAGCCATGATGAAGATGACAGTAATGGGATCAACACACAGCACGGCTACAAATGCCACAAAAAGTCTCAAGATAAAACAGTTATTAGTAGCGTTGCTTAAAGGGAAAGAACCTTGGGAGAGCTTCAGGGGAAAGTTAAGAGGACATATTGGGCACAGTAAGTTAAATTGCTGGAAAAAACATCTACCACCCCTCATACATTTACTTGGAATTTAAATTCTTAGAGGTATATTTCTCAGAGATTAATGGATTATCACTACTGTAAGAAGCTCCTTACTTCAAGCACAAAAAATACATAAAACTTTCTAATTTGTTATTTTCTCATTATGAATATATTGAATACAAAGAAATGATGCAAAATATTGTATGTATTACAATTAACATGTTCGCCATTTATGTCTATACTGTCATTTCTTAAATTGATTTTAAAGAGCTTACTCTGCTTATATACCATGAATAAAAATTAAAATGTTGAAACAAACCTCTTCCTTTTATGCTTGTTACACCACAAAATGGTTATGCAAAATTACCAAACACCAACAGATTGAGCATTCATACTAACATATATAAACCAAAATATATGAATTATTTATATCCATTTTATTATTTAAATTAGCTGGTTAATGATGTATGTATACAATATTTCTTTATCCATAATCCAGCACTGCATACTCGAGTGCTGGCCAGATGAGAACTGCTTGCTTTCTTCTACGTCCCTACAAAGAACACCTCTCTGTCTTCTCAAAACTACGTAAGGGGGTTTGATAGCTCTTCCTACATCTTAATCACATTGTATTTATATGAGATATCTACAACCAGTATGTCAGCCCCATCCAACCTTACAGATTATCAGATTATGGTCCCGGTTAGTATGTTGAACTGTAAGAAAAATGACCTGAAGTATATAATCATGAAATAGAATATTTTTCTTATGCTCATCTTTTTACCACAGCCAACTTCCTAATTTGCATGAAATAACTGTAGTGGTTGAGTGGTTGCTGCAAAGACAGTTTGGATTCATAGTTCAGTCACACGACGGGTGGCTGCCACAGCTGGCCAAACTGTCCAGAACTGTTGCTACCTTTATGCTCCATGGCAAGAGAACTGAAATGCCTCAAATACTGACATGAGCTGCAAGGATTCTTTTCTTAGGCAAAATAACTTAACTTTAATACTGAAAGAAGATGTCGAAACATACATACACACAGCTGGGGGAAGACTACTTCTGTGCAGCACTTTGTCATGTGCAAAGTTGCTAAAATATAACCAGATCCATACAGTTGTCCAACCTGATGATCAACACTTCTCTCTCAAAAATAACAGTTCTTTCTCAGTGCATTGAATGGATTAAAAGCAAAACATGAAATTTTTGCCTGTGATTGCTTGAAAGATGCTGAGTAAGGTCAGTCGGACTTTTCTAGGCAGTCCACACTGGCCTTGCCGGGCTACAATTGATCCTTGCACGACTGAACAGATGAAACAATCTTCTGCAAAAGACCCCTGAACTTTCTTGACACCAACTCCCCTTTCTCTGCAACCTCAAATAGTGCCTTTCTAGCTTTCCTCACTGAGACTACAAGCACCTATGTAAAATAGACTATATTTTTTTTCAGAGTGACACTGCCTATTACAACTGTTACAAGCATTTTATTGCACATTGTGGTTCAAAAATGGTAGGTTCACTCAACACTGTACTTGTATCAGAATTATTAATTTCTAAATAACAGATTTAGGAAAAATAAGATTTCAAAGTAGCCTGAACAGGAATGAAATAGCTCTTAAAAACAGTAATTTTTCAAATTCAGACTCCTGGAGGACTGAAATATCCTGGGTAGTAGAACTATCTGGTTAACCTATTGGCTATTGGGAGCAGTGGGAAATAGTGCATTTATAACTATAGTGCTTATAAAGAAATGAGGCCTGTGGTGTTTGTTTTCCTCATCAACAATTGTATACATAGCATATTACTTATTTTTATTTAATTTCAATTGCTAAGCAAATAATTTTACATTTAACAAGTGTTTTTTTATTAAGGAAAAATATCAAATTAGCTCTAACTTCTTATTCATATTCCCAAAACCTAGGAAACCTAAGAAAGTGCATGGAAATGTGAGTGTTAAAATAGCGTATTTTAGTATCTGGATGAATCTAAGAAAATAATATAGTTAATCACATTCTTCTGGGGAAAAAAAATAAAATAAAAATTAAAAAAAAAAAATCAATCCAAAGTTCACTAATGCTTTAGAATTGAAAAACCAACCTGAATCCATTATTTTACAATGATTGGAAAGAATAGCAAAAATAAAAAGCATTTAAAAATCAAGTATCTTACCTTTTCGTCCAGGGTATACATGAGGGTAATATTCATAATAAAGATCAGGTTGGTCTAAATTTCCAAATGGTTCAAATTCCATTTCTGCATTTTGGAATAGATTCAGTTTTACCAGCAATGCTAGTCTCACAAACCACAACTAAAAATTCATATCAAAAAAAAAAAAAAAGAGGAAAAAACAAGGTCTGTTATTAGCTTCACTCTCAAGCCATATCCAACACAATTTCAACTTTCTAAGTTTTTCTGACAAAGTTGAGTAAAGAGTTTCTGTTAGTTACTGAACTGTGATTTCTATTTACATGCTCTTTCACAGAATACTTTTCATAAGATCATTAAAACAAAACCCAGAGGACTGACATTTCAGTTGTTTGTAAAGGTATTGAGATTTTGAAGATGGGGTTTAAAAACTAGCCTGCTTCAAAATTAGCATCTCTCTCTTTAAATTGAGCTAGCACGTAAGAATTATCAATCTGATTTTTAATTGTTTTTCCCATTTTATGCAACTCTTAACATCCGTTATGATTTCACTGAAATTCCTTTAGCTTAATAGTTACTAGGGCCAGAACCATGACTTGTCATCTGGTCACATTTTGTTCAGTAAAACCCCTGTAATATTTCACCTTACCTTTATTAATTTGGGTTCTTATAATCACTAAACATTCTTCTAACATTTGAAATCTTACTACAAAATTCACAAACTAGATAGAGTCCATAAACTTTAGCACAGTGCGTCTTCCAAGTTAGCAAAGCATATTCCTTTTGACTAGTTTGGTTACTTTTAAAAACAAACATTCAAGATAGAATTTTACTTTAAAAAGAATATTTTGTTTTAAACAAAGACCTACTTTACATAAGCAAACAGAAAAAGTCATTTGCCACAGTGCTTGAATAAGGTCAGTTTCTAGGTATCAATTAGGAAAAGAAGTTAGATCATGTTAAAAAAACATGCTACTGTGAATATTTCTGGAAAAAAGTGTTATATCTTGTACAAGATTGTATCTTTAAACATACCTGTAAAGAATCTGTTGTATGGTTAGTAGGCAGTCCACTTTTTTTATAGCCTTGACCATGTGCACCTAGAAGCCGCCCACACAAGTCAACTGCTGCCCTCCAGTTTTTACTGCTCTGGGAAGAAGAAAAGAGTAAATAGCAAAATCATCAAGTCCCTAAAATGCCTAACTGCTTATTTTGCCTGAAGCAGCTTCATGTATCCATCAGTAATAATGACAAGGTCAGGAGAGATGGCCGGTGAGAAGCAGAATGTCATTTGTCAAAGCTGCACATCTAATTAGGCAGAAAGTGAAATCAAGCCTGAGAGGGAGTTAATATTATCAGACCGTTAAAAAAAAAAAAAGAATATACAACATGATATGGGATTCTAAACTTAAAGATCTATCACATTTGCTAATATACCTGACGATAATATTCAATTTTGTTTTCTCTCCAAAAGGAAAAAAAAATGCCAGCCATATTTCAATAATCACATCCAAGTTACTCTAATGTTATAAAGCACTTAACACCTATTCCTGCCTCACTGACTTCAGTAGATCAGATTATAACCCCCAATGCAGTTTGTTTAATGAACGCTTTCCTAACCTTGTCCAGAATTCCCATCAATTATGAACAAAGGACAAGAAACAATAAAATACATAACATGATCATAGAATTGTCTAGGATTAAGAACTGTAACAATTATTTCACCTATACAATGTAAACATTTGAATTTCCACAGTTTGGCTAACTTAAAAATATTCTTAAATATATTTTCATTAATAAAACAGAATCATTACTAGTTAGACAAGTCAACCTGTATTCTCACACTGCAATCTTATTAATGTTTCTGCCCTGTATATGGTAATGCAGACATGTAAATAGCTAACACCACCAAAAACTTAAAACACAGGTAATGCTTTACAGGTTTTAAGCTATCATGCTTTTCTGTCATACAGAAGAATTTTTCAAGAGATGTATCCAGCATGTCATTATAAAAGAAATTCATCTTGTTCCTGAGAGTAGTCTTTTCCCAAAAAGCTTCTTAAAAACATTAAAAAAAAAAAAAAAAGAAAACCAGGACGTTGTCTGGTGAAAAGTAAAGGAATAGAATGTGTTCATATTGGTGCTTGCAAAGTTCAGGTATTCACCTTGAATTGGTATTTTATTAAATTCTCTCCAATATTTAGAGTTTAGAAAACACATCAATAGAGTGAACATTAAAACTAGTAGTAAAGATGAAGAGTTTTCATACACTCTGGTCCCCTATTTGCAGCCATAGAGTTCAAAGGGCCATCACAGAGATCACTGAGCACTGGCCATCCCATCTCTCTCTGCTGCCTTGTCAAATCCCAGATAACAATTTGAATTCCACTGGAAATTCAGAAGTTGGCTGACAGCAAGATCACAAAGCAGCACAGCAGTTTCTGAGACATCTATGCTCTTAGGAAGAGCAGGAATTGATAATGCATTTGTAACATCCTTCAACATGTACCCATATCAATGTAGAAAAGCTAAAAGACACTGACATGGATTACCTGAAATTAATTCCTCTTCTGCAGAAAAAAATTAATTTCTTATTATCCTTAGAACAGAAGCAGACACAGCCTCTAAAACTGCTCATCTTTTCTTCCAAGTGACAGTTAGGACCCAAAAATAATAACGAAGCATTTATGACAAACTTAGCAGCTACAATTTTTAAAATTCTATTTCAGCATGGACAAAAAGTACTTTTTCTTTATAGAACAACACAGTCAGGGGAAGCAAGTCTGATGACTATTGTACATACAGTCTTTTCTGGAAAATAAAACATTACATTCATCAGGATTTCAAAATTAGAGCTGCCTGCTGATCATGGAGCATAGATCTCTGTGGAAGCTTAATAGAAGGCTGCTGGAAGTATAACTTAGTTTGCAATTAGTAGGACACATTATTGTCTCTGGCAAATTGTACCAGACTTACAGTTGCCAGCCCACCAGAAATCTTTATCCAGTTATCTGAAACACTCCCCCAAACCTTGCAGGACCCTTTCACATTTACTTTGGTCTACAGCCACGCAGTTCTTACAACCCAGGTCCCTTGTTCTGAAAGTAATAGGGATGAATTCTGCTTGTAAGTCATAAATAGAAGCTCGAAGCAAATATGAATACTACAGCTTCAGATATAGCATTAAAAATACTGAAAAATATTCTCAAAAAATAAAATAATTATCCTGTGATGATCAGGATATGGTCTTCCAGCAGCAATTGTGAGAAAACATGATTTTTTCCTAGAGAAAATACTGTCAAGCAAATATTATTGCCGTATTCACCGGACAGAAGTTCTTTCCACACCAGACATGAGCAAATCTTTTCTTTCACAAAAAACAGCTATTGGTCTTTTAACAAAAGGCACCAACTTGTATGATTTCTGTGCTTTTTATGCACTACTAGTCCAGATGTTTAACTTCTGAAGGGATTTCTTTGGGTCCATAAAACATAACCAAAAATTCAAAAAAGAAAAACAAACCAAAACATTTTGGTACTGACTGCTACACACACACCAAAGCTAGGACAAGCAGATCAACAGACAATGTGATTTTTACATTTCTTCCTTTTCCAACACAGTGTCATAAGAACTTTAATTATCAGAGTTTTCATATATCTGAAAGAATGTGTTTTCATTCAATGATTAAGTCATTCAGTGATTTGGACTGAAAAAAATACTACTGAATAGCTGAGCACTGTCTCACATGCATAACTGTTTCTTGGATGTCTCCCTGTGCAGGTCAATTTTGCTTGATCTTTTAATTACTGTTAAAAAAAAATAATCACTGACATTTGATTGCGAAAGTGTTCATATTTCTCTTTCATATACAATACTGTACATTGTCTTCCTGAATGAAAGCAGTGAAGCAACAAATACAGCTAATACTCAGCTAGAATTCTTATATCAAGCAAAGAGAGTGATGCAGGTTGGAATCTACAGAAAACGTGTTCAATGGAAAGGGAAATCATCTGACACATGAAGAAAATTTATAACGCCGTTCAGTTGCTCAGGAAAACAATTTTGGCTCAGAAGTAAGCCAATTTTATCCTATTGGATTGATGCTTTTTATTTTAGAAATGCAAACACCCTCCATGAGTCCACAGTTACTGTTTGTGCAACTTGTGTCTCTCATATTCTCTCAAATCATCTACAAAAATCTTGGAAACTGCTCATTGATTTAGAAATAAAGGTGCACAGACACCCCTCCCCCATATTTTTACAGATAATTTCTAACTTATTAAAGTGAGTATGTATGCCATAGCACTGTATCCAAGTTTGTTATATCTGCAAATATATGTAAGAGCACAACATTAATCATGTGCAAAAGTAACAGTATATGATTTTTTATAAAAAAAACAGACTCAAAGGGAGTCATTAACTCTACATGTAACACCATTAAAGTGATTAAAATGTCCTCCTCCACTAGCTATGACATTCTTCTCCCCTCTAAATTACACTGGTAGAGCACTTTCACATCGGTTAAGAAAATGTAGTTAGTAACCCTTTCCTGGTCTAGTAACTTGAAGAAACAATTGCATATTTAGAGCAAACTTTGCATATTTAGAATCATAGAATTGTCTATGTTGGATGAGGCCTTTCAAGTCACTGAGACCAACCATCAATCTCATACTGACAAAAGCCATCACTAAACCATGCTGCTAAGCACCATGTCTACCCATCTTTTAAATACCTCCAGGGATGGTGCCTCAACCTCTTCCCATGGCAGCCTAGTCCGACGTCTGTTAGCCCTTTCCATCCAGAAATTGTTCCTAATATCCAATCTAAACTTTCCCTGAAGCAACTTGAGGCCATTTCCTCTTGTCCTACCCATTGTTACTTGGGAGAAGAGACTGACTCCCACCTCTCTATACCCTCCTTTCAGGTAGTCGTAGAGAGCGATAAGGTCTCCCCTCAGCCTCCTTTTCTCCAGGCTGAACAATCCCAGTTCCCTCACAAAACTTGTTCTCTAGACCCTTCATCACCTTCGTTGCCCTTCTCTGGACACGCGCCAGCACCTCAATATCTCTTCTGCAGTGAGGGGCCCAAAACCAAACATAGTACTCAAGGTGTGGGCTCACCGGAGTACAGGGGTAGTCCTGCTGGCCACATTATTTCTGACACAAGCCAGGATGCTTGTATCAGCAAGCCATCTGGGCACACTGCTGGTTCATATTCAGCTGGCTGTCGACCAAAACTCCCAGGTCCTTTTCCATCAGGCAGCTCTCCCGGGCCTGTAGCGCTGCATGGGGTTGTTGTGACCCAAGTGCAGGACCTGGCAGTTTGCCTTCTTAAACCTCATCCCACTGGCCTTGACCCATCGATCCAGTCTGTCCAGATCCCTCTGTAGAGCCTTTCTAACCTCAAGCACATCAAGACTCCCACCCTACTTGGTGTCATCTGCAAACTTATGGAGGGTGCACTTAATCTCCTTGTCCAGATCATTGATAAAGATATTAGAGAACTGGCTCCAATACCAAGACCTGGGGAACACCACTCATGACCGGCCTCCAACTGGACTTAACTCCATTACTCCATTCACGACCACTCTCTGGGCCCAAGTGGGCCATCTTTATAGTAGCAAGACACAGTAGTTGGTTTTTAGGTATGACAAATAGCAAAGACATGATTCTCCTATGGCTGCAAACACCTCCTATGGCTGCAAAACTCAAAATACCAGAAAGATCTCTAGTAAGAAATACTGTGCTATTTGTTCAAATGAGGGTAAACAACCTAAAATATGGAATAACAGGAACTAACATAATTGCAGCTTTCACCTTGCATGTATAATTATTTTTTTGCTGCTGTAAAACAAAGCAATACTGTGAAGACAAGCTCTTGCTTACATTTATATATGCTCTAGAGGTAAATACATGTTCCCATACCAGATTAATAAAACTTTTCAGAAACTGAAAACACATATTTTCTGTTTTCAGTTGAATAATATAAACACTTAGCCTTTACAGATGTGTAACTATTTACAAGTTATCACCTCAATGATACACACATAGATTTACAGAATTGCTTTGCTGGACTGCTCCAACGCTCCTGTATCTCTTAAAAGCCTCAAAGTTGTAAAAGTAGTTCAACTGCACAACCTCCCCACCATTAGTCTACCAGAATTTCCAATTCACTCTCACACATTTCATGGCACAGAAATTTAAAATGTGAAAGTACAGTTGTTCAATAAAACTATCCATCTTTGGGTTACTGGTACAAATCTTAAATAAAACAGAGACCAAAATCATGGTGAACAAACAATTCAGAATTTTACAACCTGAGTTCAGTTCCTGGTGAATGATTATTTGTCTTAGAAATGATGCTGCTGTTAGTGGTCCCATCAGAAAAGTGCACCTTTGGAAGTTCAGCGTCCTACCTTCTTGATAACCTTTGCCTTCTGACAATTAATTGTAGTTGAGAAAACAGACTGTTTGCACAATGAACCACCAAAAAGGACTTGTCTCCAACATTCTTTGCTGTGAGAACTAACCTCATCTCACTCACAGAATCATATTTTAACTTGTACAAGTAAATGTATTTTACTGGAACTTTTATAAGGTGAGAAGTTACTACTCAAGGATGTATGCTGCAATCAATCCAATTTAAGATATTCTTTTGTGACCCTGGTGAACAGAGCTGGTATCTGCATTTGCAGCTGTAATCTAGGAAACATATGGACCATGTAACTAAACAGGGATCAGATGATTTACAATATCAGAATAATAGAAAAGGCAAAACACAATTATTAACATGGAAAGTTATGTAACTTACAATGTAATGTGTCTGAGTTCTAGACAGCGATAATAAAAAGATGTTAGCTTCAACTGGAAGAGAATGTGAGAAGAGCTCCTAGGATAATTATGAAGACATTCATGATGAGAGGACTAGAAGAGTTACTTTTGCCTTTAAAAAGAAAATCTGAGAAGTAGAAATGTCACTGCTGTCTACCCATACAAAGTAGCAGAGAGCAAACATTGAGAAGAGAAAATGACTTAAAAAGCAACATCAGATCAAAACACTTAAAATTCTTGTAAACAATTTTATCTTTGATTGAAGAAAAGATTTTGAGAGATTAGAATTCCTTTGATTAATCACCAAAGGAATTAAGTTCTGGAATAGCCTTGAAAGTAGTAGCAATCTCTATTTGCTAAAACAGTAAAATAAGCCAACAGAAGCAATTGTATGGTAGAAGAGAGGAGCTCCAGAGGTGCAGCTGAAGGCCTGTGGCATGAAGATTTGGGATATGGATGAGCATTTAGCGTGCTTTTCTCATTCACACAGTATTAAACAGTAGCCAGATACAGATGCATTTTCCTCTGGAGCGGACAAGCTTAGAACACTCTTTGGTGTTTTTTGTTTTTGTTTTTTTTTTTTTCCTCTCTTTTCTTTCCTTTGCATAATAAAATGGAGTTCATCTGAGATTTTAACCTAACAAATTTCCTTATAACAGGACTTAACATCTACTTCTGGTTTCAGCTGCCACTGGTGCCATGATAGTTTTGTCACAGCATGAGTTTTTGAGACTTTTAGATGGGATCCCAGAATTACATCTAAATTTAGATGTAATCAGTAACATTAAGAGTTCAGACATCAGCTCACACGTAAACAACTAAATAACAGGTATCAGTCTGAAGCTGAAGTCTATCCTAATTCTACGCATTTCTCTTCCGTACTGTGGACCTCTTTGAAATAGTCTCAGTTGCTGCCAGGGACTGAACTGGGTGACAGAAATAACATTGATTCTCATGTTCATGTGCAGTTCACATGGATACCAAACAAACAGCTAAGGGAAAAAGAATCTTAACTTTATGTAAACTCCATAGCAGCATTTCCAACCCTCACCAGTTTTTATCCAGATGTTAATGAAAATATACCCATAAGTGGCTCTTTGCATTAAAAGATGCACTCACTGAACATATGTGGTCAGAAATTCACTCATAGAAAAAGTAAAATTTGTGGTTGGTAACAGAGCACTTACTATATGCCAGCCTACGCTGTGTGTAAAAACCACACATCTTTTTAATTAATATTATCTAGCATGGGATTTTAATGTTTCTAAATCTGAAAGACGTTATATCTTTAAGACTGTTCTGATAAGAAATAAATTTTCCATAATAAGAATTTCAGAAAAAAGAGCAATGTTTAGAAGAAAAAAAAAAAACCCAGCAAAAAACTAATTGCTCCACAAACAAAACTGAAAATTAGTTATACTGCATGCTCAACAACCAACAGTTAGTAATTGAAAGCCTTGAAAACTGAAGAACATCCTGGCTTCCAGCTGAATGGATGCAATTTTACCAAACAAATCCTTCTAATAAGAGAAGTTTTTTAAAAGATCTGCTTACAGGTAGCAAAAAATTTGACAGCTGCAGATTGCTTCCTTATTCTCTGCTTTGATCCTGGAAGCCTTAGCACTGCTCTTCTGGAGCTTAGGAGAACACTCAAAGCTAAAACAGCTTCAGTGGCAGCACCATATTAAAGGTACAAGATGGTCTGCAGCATAGAAGAGTATTTTGCATGTACACAGCTACCAGGGCAAATGAAAAAAAGATTTCCCATGTGTCAAAGCTCCTCTTCTGGACGGGGGAAAGGAAGTGTGGAAAAAGGCTTTTCCTGCTTGGACACTGATGGGGACAGGGTTTCTTTATTAATTTTCTCCTCCTTCAAACTCTCAATTTAAGCAAAACACTGAGACAAATAGAAAAATATCTGTCTTCAGGATGGAGATCACAATCTGTTTTTTCAGATTTAGTTTCAAAAATTACCTTTGAATTGCTTTAACAAAGCTTGAGGAGGCCACCTGGAGTTTTCCTAACATGACAAAAAGTCTCTTCTGGAGTTTTACATGGAATGTAACTTAAAAGATGTTAAATACTAAATACAGACTGCCCTAACATTTAGAATTCCTCACTGCTTTTCCTCAGTAATTTTTCATCTTTTTTTTTTTTTAAAAGCCTAAAATTTTTTACTTTTAAACAGATTAAGTAATGCTCAGTCATCTAACAGTAATGAATTTCATACAGGAAATGGCTGAAAAAACAAGGCAAGATTCATGAGGTTGCAACTACTTCCAGGTCCAAAATATTTACATTAAGGAAGGGATTTGAACTTAGTGAAAATTAAGCTTTCATTTGAACTAATTTAGTTGAGTTTTCCTGTATTGAAATAAAAATTAAAGCAGTTGAAACTATTACATCAGCATGTCTTACCTTTTGTAAAACACTAAAGGGAAAACATAAATACATATGCAGATAAACAAAAAAGAAAGTGAAAACAGTAAAAACTGTTTTGCAATCGTCTGTCTTGCATAACAATTATCACCTGAGAAAATTCACAGTAACTTAAAATTACTTTTATTTCTAACTTTTGCTTCTTAAAATAAAGTTTGCTATGTCATTTAAAACTCAGTATTTAAAACCCAGTGTCATTCCCACTAAAATCCACTGGACACAAGCATGGTATTTAATATATATTGAATTATGAAGATTGTTACTTACAATTAGCTGTTTCAAGCCTACAAATGATTGTTCCACAGAGTTGGCGTTTAAAACTTGTCTCTTCACTGTAGCTTGTTCCCCCAGGAAGCGAAGCATTAAGTCTTTTACTGCATCTCCCTTGGTGTTCACAAAACAGAAAAAGAAGAAACATAACAAGACACTTTTTATTTTGCTGAAATAATGTTTAAATGTTGAATTTAAGCTGAGAAACATAGGTTTTCCCTTTGAGAAATGCATGTTTTCCAGTACTATTTGTGTGAAATGAATACAAATGCATCTATGTTTACAGCATTTTAATGAAACTTTTTGATTTACTCCACTTTATTTGCTATATCCTTTTTTTCAATGTTTAGGTTTCAGTTAGCATAGAAATATTCAGGCTTGTTTGCTTCTCATATTATTATCTGTCAAAGATCTTATAAAATACTCTTCAAAAATCTTAGAAAACGCAGGAAGTTTTACAGGTTTTTATAACGGATATTAATGTTGAAAGGTGCAATCTACTCACTGAAGACAAACATGGACATGATTGGCCCTAAGTATCCACAGAAAATAAACCTTGAGAGATCACAAAACCAAGTAAACAGCGACCCTTCAAGATGTATTCTTAATTTCAGAAGAATTAACTGCAGGATTAAATCAGAGAAATTGGGTTATCTCAGCTCAGTAATTTGAAGACTTGAGACTAGTTGAGACAGCCATTTGAAAGAGATTTCTAAAGTTCGACAAGATTACTTCTACATTTTACACCGTGGAGCAACTAAGAGGACAAATGTCCAAATCCAGGTTCTATTTCCAGCTTTGCCAGCAATAAACTGAACAACTCTGTATATGGCACCCTCTGTGCCTCAATTTCCCCTTCTAGTCTTTGTTTAACTATTGATAATTTATGCCTTCCCATCTGTTGGCCAACATCCTCATGATTCTGTGTGCTAGGGATTCTGAACAGGTAATCAGGAAATTCAAGCTTAACATCAAGCAGCTACTGAAAAACTGTGGAGCACACACTGGCAGATGTTTACAACTGTGGAACTACTGCCCACAGGCTCTTCAGGTACCACATCTGCCAGCAAAGAGTGTAGGACAGGGTGTGGGGGAGTCCTCTTCTTGCTGGGACTGTACACATTACTGTGTATAGGAGAATTTGCTGCCAGAAGTTACCATGTGCCAAAAGCAGGTACAGAAACTACTTCTGTAAACTGTTGGCCAATCTCATGTTTTAATGTATTTGAATCTAGAAAAGCAAGTATCTGAAAAGAAGGAAAATTATCAGCAATATATTAACAACATATTTACATTAGCAAGCAGCCAGAACATTATGGTCAACCTGTGCCAGGGGACATATTTTTATGTCCATTTTTTTACCATTTTTAACCATTTTTAAACTACCCACTGACAGACATACCTCCTATGACATTTGTCTTGTTCATTCTTCAGTCTGCTTTTCTCAACAAAAGTACATCTGAGGGCAATGAATTCTACAACTTACAAACACCTACATGGGCTGCGGAACAGTAACTCCTTTTGTTATCCTTATTACTCAATGGTTCCTTTGCCATAAAACCTTTCACCATGAAACTATCTCAATTATTTTATGAATTTTAGATCATTATTGCTCTTGTAAATCAAAAGGTCCTCTTCCTTTTAGCTACCATTCACAATAGAGAACTTCTGCACTCCTCACCCTCCGTCCTCTCTCTCCAATTTGTTTTAATTCCATTTTATCTTTTCAGATCTGCGTTAACTAGAATGGTATGCAATATTTAAGATGTTAAAGCAGAAAGTGACTATGCAAAAATGTAAGCATACCATGGAATATTTCCAAAAAATCTCTCCAAACAAATATAAAAACATTCACTTGAAGAACTGAGGCAGGAAGCTGCTAGCACAGAAAGCAAGCCACTAAGCCTTTTGCCTAAAAAAAAGGTGAGCTGCATAATACACAGTAAAGCTTAACTATGATAAGGATAATTAACTGTTTGCACTTTCCACATGGACAGTTATGGGAAATATACTTGTGTTCTCTGTCTAGTTTCTTGAAGAATGAGGCCATAACTACTGTTTCACTAGATGGAATTTTCTTTACCTCTAATGCTGTCTCCTATCCCCTGAATAAACCAGATTTCCATCTTTCAGACACAAGAGTCTGAAGGATTAAGAAAAGCCAGTGTGTGCAAAATGCCACAAATACAATTGAATTTTTAATTCCCCCCCAACAGTACTTTGGAGTGGGAAATATTCAAATGAATGTAATGAAACAAAGGGCATAATGACAGCAGACAGTAACTGAAGAAGAAAGGCATAACAGAGCATAAAAAAGCAGTGCTTGTTCCCATGCTCAGAGAGCACAGGTACAGGTGGATAATCTGTACCATACACAATCCAAGACAGTTTAAAAAATAATGTTTCTTGAATGATCAGCAAAAAGTACCACATAGAAAAATACTAAATGTTCTTGATTTCAGCTAAGTGCATTTTATGCACTTAATTTTTAAGGTAACACACTTGTAATAAGAACAAAAACCTTCTGAGTGAGCAGAGTAGTACAGAGCTCTTCACTATACATCATACAAAAATTTCAGTCCTTCCCTGAAGCACGCTTACACTTCACTGTAAATGCACTTTTCAACTAAGTCCTTTGTCAACTGCATGTAATTTGCTTTAACATCTTGCATTAACATTTAGCATTAGCAAACTATTCATGCCAAGAGTTTAATGACCATTGTTGGAAGCTGATTTAACATTGAAAACATGCCTCCCACAATGTTTCGGTTGGCTCTTCAAGTACTCTATAATTATAGTTTCAGTTAAATACACAATTTGCAGAACTAGAAGCATATGGAACAATGATTCCAAACTAGGGGACGTCAGGTAGGTCAAGGCATGCACTCAGCCCACTGAAAAGCAGTAACTGGAAGTGAGGAAAGTTGTATAAACACAAAAGCACTTCAAAACTTGTCCCTGATGACATGCCCATGCAACTGTTTATATGTTATAATCAACAAAGAAAGCAGCAGGAATCCCCTTTAATTCCACGGATTTTACAGCAGGTACATGTAGAAATACATGGATGATGCCATTACGTCTTCTTTTTGATTGAGTACTGAATGGTAGATGTGCATATATGCATGTGCCCAGATTCAGGGAATCACCAGCACACAATAGGCTTTAACCCTTGACTAAATTGAGGAAGGTGAAAGAGAACTATTGTGAAAAAGGAGGCCTGCAATAAGGAGGCTCTCATTCCTATGAGGCCTGTGGAAGGGATCATTCCTTTTGTCCATCCCATTAGCTGTCAGGAAAGAAATACCACACCCTCTTGAATTGTTCATCAAAGTTTATGGGAAAGGTGGGAAGGACACTTGTTTTTTTATGAAAGAGCAGAAGAGGAGTATCTTCCTATTAGCGCATCTTCTTTCACCCTCACTATTGGGGTCTGCGAAGATAAACTAATGTTTTAAAATAAAGCTATTCTATGAAGTAGCACCAGGACAGCATGTCTAAAATTGGACAGAAACCTAAGATTTATCAAATAATTCAGCAACAAATCTGCACCTGATTCACTCCAGAAACTTTTCTGATAGTTCCTGCAGATTGGGAAATTACTGCAGACTGCTCTCTGCTTGTATTTGACTATTAACTGATGGTCTTTGTTATGCTACAATTAAAGTATCAAAAACATCAGCAGTATCTCTCTAAACAACAATTTTACTATCCAGAGGCATAGATATGAAAGAGTAAGATTAGCCTATTTCAAGAAAAAAATTCCATATGATACTTAGCCTTGGCTGCACAGCCAGGATAAAACAGCTTCCTGAGAAATACTGAATAGATCCAAGCGAAATTCCTTAAATTCTGAAAAAACACTTTATGCCTTCTCAATAGTTGGGAACTCTGATAGAAGAGAAGGAAATGAGATCCTTAAGGGAAAAACAGTAGTGGAAACCCATCTGGACTTTTTCCCTTTACTTTTGGGGCTATCCCTTCCCAGTAGCTTGCTCCAACACAGAATTTTTCCTACAGTTTATACCTCTCCACTGCTTAGGGAAGACAAAAACAATGCAATTTCAGTCATTGTTGGCATTATTGAGACCACTGAACATCAGTGAAAAATGTTATTTCCTGTCTGGTTGCAACAGTGTATTCTACAAGCAAACAAAGCTTTCAGACTTTGTAGTACAGCACACTGTATTCCAAATGCAGGCATTATCTTACTAACTAGGAGGACCAGAAACAAGATACTTTGGATACCAGCCTTGGATTCAATGGAAATCATCAACTCTGTTTTTTATTGTAACCAACAAATTTCACAATGAACAAAACAGATCTGGTTTTAGCCCCTTGATGTTTGAGTAGGCAGCAACATTAAATTTTCTAATAAGGACGGAAGTAATACGTACAAGGTGCCCATCAGCAATGATATGAAGCACTATGATATACAGGTTATTGGATGGCTCTTACACAGTATTTCTAAAATATATTTATGCATTGAGATATAGTAATAGACTCTTACCTGGATATTATCAAATTTTAATCCAGGCATGGTGAGATTCTCTTTATCTATGAACATGGTGCTGTACTGTTGTGTGGCAACTGAAATTAGAACATTTCTGGTTTCCTCACTAGGAAGCCAAGCATCGTTTCTTCTATCTAGTTCACTCATATTTAAGGCTGTGGCAAAGGGGTCATCACTTCCGGCAAAAACAGCCTGGATTTGTGAGAACAGCTTCGGGGACTGAGTTATTTCTACAGACGATGGAGGATCACCTGCTTCAGGCCTTCCATTTTGTACCGAGAAAGTAGGGTTGGATGAAGCACAAGAACGATCTCCACCATTAGAAAGAGAGGACATTTGTTCTGGAACTGATGAGCTTGCATTGGGATTAGTAACAGAAATAAAATTGGATGTGGTAAATGAATCAAAAAAATCAGAAGCTAAAGTATTAGTGCTAACAGTATCACCGAAGAACTTGCTTAGACTAGGACTTGGCTGAACCACCTGTGGATTAGATTTCACTGGAGTCTCAATTATACTACTAAAACTCGGAGATTTTACCATCTGAGGCTCAAAACCATCAGGTAAGAACAACTGTGGCTGGGTATTAGCATTGTTTGCCTGGCTGAAGATGGTACACACAGGAATAGGCTCAGGCTCCTTGCTACTACTGGGTGATGATATCTGGTCCTCAGGTTTGTTTTCATCAATATGATTTGGTTTTATTTCAACAGGAACGTTGTTTCCCAACTTTGGCTCCTCCTTCACTGCTTCCTGAATTAATTCTTCCTTTAAAGATGCCTGATCATCTGTTCCAATCTCAGAAATGTCTTTGGGTGTTTCTTCGTGTTCAGTTTCACTCTCATTACTTAAAAACTCTTCTTTATCCACTTTCGCTTGTGCATTTTGATTAACTTTAGCTTCCATTTGCTCTACAATCTCCTGGAGGCAACCAAGTTCTCCTGTGTCATCTTCACTGTTGTTTGGAGAATCTGAAATAATGACACTCTCCATCATTTGCTCATTAAGTTTATCTACAAAGTTATTTGAATCTTCTGACACAGTTTCATTCCCTTCAGACTCAAATTCATCTCCACCAAGATCAATGGTTTCCTCATGAAAAAGAATTTCTTCCTGAGCTTTCTGTTGAACTATGTGTCCGCTGTCACCTTCCTCTGAGGTGCTCTTCGCATCCTTAGGATTACTTTCATTATTCTCCATGGTAGCTGAAGAAGAAAAAAATCCCCACCAAAACAAGTATTAATTTTACTACTCAAGTATTACTCAGGTACCACCCTGAAACCCTTAAGTAACATACTAATAACATTTACTACTTCATTTAACACTTAAATACTGAAAATTTTGCTTCAAAAATACAGTCGTTTCACTATTCGACATCTTTCATTTAACGTCTACTCAGAGAATAAATTAATTCCGAAAACGGTCTTCTCTTCATCTTCCCCCCCCCCCCCCCCCCCCCCCCAAGTGGCAAAAATAGCGGGATTGAAGAGCAGACGCCTCCCACCAAACACAGGCACAGCCGTTCCGCTCCCCGACACCGCCTGGGCCCCCACCTCAGGGCAGAGAAGGGGGAAAGGCGGTTCCGCGGTGCCACCGGTTACGGGCTGCCCAGCCCGGGGCCGCCCGCCTGCCGCCCCCGCCGCTTCCGCCCCCGACACGGACCCGGCCCCCACCTGCCCCGCGGTCCCCAGGAGCGGCCTTGCCTCCTACACCACCCCGGGGTCCCCGCGGCCCCGCACAGGGGGTGGGCGCGGCCTTTCCCTCCAAGCCTCCGCCCGGCGCAGCCGCTCCCTCAGGGCCGGGGTCCCGAGGCTGCCTCAGTACCCGGCCGCCCCTTAAGCAGTACTGAAGCCGCACCAACCGCCTTCCCTTCGGTCGCCCACCTCTCGCCCCCCCTCGCCTCCGTACCCGGCGGCAACACCTCCCCCGCACCGAACGCCGCTCCCCACCGCGCCTGCGCTGCGGGCCGGGGCTGGGCGGCAGCGCGCCTGTGCAGAGGGCACCTCCCGGAAGCGGCGCCGGACGGGCAGCGCCGAGGGCCATAAAGGTCGGCGGGGTAGCGGGGCGTGTGTGTGTCACTATGGAGGACGACGCGCCGGTGATCTATGGGCTGGAGTTCCAGGTGGGTGCTAGGGGGAAGACTGAAGGAGGGCTGGCAGGTGTTGGGATGGTGGTGGTTGTGGGGCTGGGGAGGGCTGCGGAGCCCGCTGGCGGGGAGACCGGTGGTCTTTCAGCACCCCCCCAGCCGGTACCGGTGGCACTGGTGGTTCTTGGCACCGTCATGGTGTTTAGAGGTGGCTGAGCGGGGGGCAGGAGTTGGTCCTTGTTGCAAAACTTGCCGTTTCCCGGGTGGGTGCCGCCGGTGCTAGGGCGGGGGTCTGTCCCCTCCTAGCTGTAGGGTGGTGGGGTCCTGCTGTGTCACCCGCCCTGGCTCACCTCTGGAGAGGTCTTCTTCTTGCTCTGGGGTGGCAGGAGAATACTGGCAGTCTCAAAGAGATTACTGTAGTTGTTGGTTCCTTTTCAGAAATTAAAAAAGCAAACAAAAACCCCACCAAAAATGCTTCTGTTTGTGGGAGGGTATGAAACAGTTTCTGAGAAGTTACAAATTTCAGTTGGTTATACCTAACTGTAAAGCTGCTTGATGTTCTTGGGCCCCATATGTTCTATGGGACAAATCTGGCCATCGTATTGGTGTTTGTGGCTAAAAGGAGGTGGGACTGCTGTTTAATTGTCTAATTTATGAACTTGTTGATCATCTTCATAGAGCAGCACAGGTCTTGTGTTTAATAAAGTTTCTATGAGTTCTGGAAAAATAAATGGTTAAGTAGCTGGATGGGTGACAGAGACCCTAATTTATGATTTGCTTCCCCAATAAGGGTTTTATGCAGTTATTAAGTGTTCTCTTTGCCACTGCTGGGTTATCATCATTGCCATTATAGCAGTAATAGGAGGCGCTGTACTTCCTCAGCAGCTCACAGAACAATGTTTTGATTAGATGTGTTAATATAAATATTTACACATCCACTTTTTTAGTCACCTTTCCCAAAGTGCTTGCAGAAAGTAATATGTGAAGGTTCTTTTTAACAGGTTTGGGTGTCCTGGCTGCAGTCGTGTGCTTCATAATCCTGTCTTTACTGGTAGATCTCTTTAGCAACTTGTGGATTTGTTTGGTTTTTGTCTTGTGTAGGAGCTAGTGTGTAATATCTACCTATGCTAAATGTTAAGTATACCAAAGTCAGATAATATACTATAACTTCATGATTGGTTAGAGATGGCTGTAACTTGTACTTCAAAATTAATAAAAATTAAACTTAAATCTCTTTTGCAGACTAAAATATATATCCTGTATTTAATAAAACTTATAGCTTCTTTCTAGCAGGTCATACACACTAAGTCTTCCAGAGGTTCTGGAAAGCTAACCTTTATGTTGTCTGGGACTCCTGTGGATTTGTGCCCACTCCCCCATCATACATCTTCTACAGACCTGTTTTTCTGCAAAGTATGTAATAGGGCTGTCTGTTGGGAGGATGAAGCCAAAGGGCTAAGAAAGTGACTGTAATCAAAGAGAATTACAGTTAATGCAGATCATTTAGGGAGAAGGTAGGGAAAGAAAAGATGGTTTATGGCTACGTCGGAAAAGGAGTGCAGAGATGAAGGTTCTATTTCTCATCTCCATTAACTGCCAGTGTGGCTTTAAAACAAGTTGCATCTCTGTGCTTCCTGAAAATGCATCCATCTCTGATGGATGGGCTTAAGCCTAAAACTGTTGTGTTTTTTCCAACTTGCATGTCCAGGTCTAGTAAGAAAGATGATTATTCTTTTTAAGCCTGGTTTCTTCTATGCTGCTAGGTAATAATGACTACCTGCATCATCACAACTGCTTTTTTTTTCCAGTGTGTGTCAGAAGCACTGACTGAAAGAATCAGACAATTGTTTTGAGCAGATGTGTAAGCACTAATTAATATCTGGAAATACTGTCCTGGTGGACTGGCTGATGCTCGCACCCCTGGAAATAAGCTGTGTGGAGAGGTGTTTTCCAAGAGAGGTGTTTGGCTCAGTTGCAATGCCAGCTGTGATTTTTGAGGGGATGGCCTACATCTCACTTTCCTAAAAGCATGCAGAAGCTAGCCAGCCAGCATCATGGGGGGAGAGAGGAGGAACATTGCTTGTTCCAGAGAGTGATAATTATGGAGCATGCATTTAGCACATTTATGGGATTTTGGGGATAGCACAATACTGAGCTGACTTCCAGCCAGATACTCCTGAATGCCAGATACTCCTACTGCATGTTACATGTTAAAAATACACATACTCGCCAGGGAGAAGCATAAGGAGCAGGAGGGAAGGTCAGGAGAGAGCCTATGACTGACCCCAGGGCCATACTACACAAAGGCAGCTCCACCTGCACCCTGAGATGGGGTCTGGCTGAAAATGGCTCCGAAAAAGCAAGCTCTGGCAAAGCACTAGTGCATGTACTGCACTGTGGCCCTGTTGTGCTTATTGACTAGGCAGTACTTGGCCCACATTGTATTATTGATTAGTAGTTAACAGGTTTTATGAATCTGAACAGCGACTGTTGATTTTTAAGACTTTGTTTCACGTTGCTCTTGTGAACATACAATAAAAGCCAGCTGTAACTTCTTATTCCAAAGAATTTAAACCAGTGCAAAATGCCAACTGAAATAGATGGGTTGCAGGTCTCATACAATGTGTATATATGTGTAATCTCAGTATGTATTGAGAATAGCTCAATGGGCCTAACTTTGAGCAAGTAAAAGGCCGGTGAAAACTTCTTGGAAGGAGGGGGAAAGGAGACTTCATAAGTTGATGTGTGTTGCTTGTGCAGCAATCCGGGAATCCTGTGCTGCCAGTATGGAGTGGAGCAAGTGCAGAGACTCCTGCTGACCCTGGAGTTTTCTTCCCTGGGAGAGCTTTTTTGGAATGAGAGAGAATGATCTAAACAGAATGAAGGATATAATTTTGATACAGCTTTAGAGATATCTTTTAAAGGTTTTATTTTGAAAATTGGATTGGTTCAAGAAACTGCATGATAATGTCTTAGTGAAATTTGTAGTTTTTGTGTCAGTCCCCTTTTTTCTAAGATTACTTGCCCTGTAAGTGCCAATCCTATATATTTTCATCCAGGCTGAGTGTCTGTTCTCTCACTCCTTTTCCTATCTGCCTCTTGAGACCTTCTTGGGGGGCGGGGGAAGGGAGGAGAGCAGGGAAATAGCTAAGTGGCAAAACTCTCTTCTCTCTTAATTAATCTACCACAGATCTTCATAATATAAGAAGTAGATTGGGTGGAAACTATTTATTTCTTTTAGGACCCTCAAAGAATTAGCAGGATCTTGGTAATGTTGGTACAGATGGATCTTGCTATGGTAAAGGCTGATGACAATGAACTGTCATTAAGATGAAAACATAGTCACATGAACTTGAAGAAAACTTTTAAAAGATAATTGTTAACACCATGGTTCATGATAAGTGAACAGTGACAGTGTGAACATGGGATTTCTAAGGATGATTGTGCTATGTGAGGTTTTGTGTGAAGGTTGCTCTTGTTGCTGTGAGGGTTTACAGACTCTGTCAGCCTTTGGAACAGGGTCAGTGCACTAAATACAGTAGTGGTGGGAATTCTTGTGCTGTGAAAGGCTTGGAGAAAGCAGCTGTCTGAGAGCTAAAGGTCACCTGGGCATGTGTGCTGCCACCCTCTTCACTCGGACAGTCACCGCAGCTTATTACAGTTGATGATAGAGGGTCTCCTACCGTGGTGGGAGGAACAAGGCTGTCCTACCTAAGCAAAGATCAAAGTGTACCTACTTGAAAATTGAAATTATGCCAGAAGGCAGAAATGATGCTCACGATGTTAACAGCCTAGAGCTTCCCTAGAGGAAGGTGGGAAACCTTGTATTTTGCCTCCAGAATGAGGCATCAGCAAAGCCAGCCCCCTTTGTTTCCTTCTCTGCTCCCAACCTCCCAAGTAGCAGAATATTATTTCTGAGTTTGACCATAAGCAGGTGGCCAAATAACTTCAAATGCAGATTTGGGGACTACAAGCCAAATTCTGTGTCCTTTACATTTTGTATTGCAAGTTCTGTAACTGCTTGTTACTACAGATTGATTGTATGCATTTCAAATTATACATAGGTTGCAGAAAATCTTTTGATTGTATTACACTTAATGCAAATATTCCAACATTTGGGTCAGTGTGTATTTTCTTGTTTGCTGATACCAAACCAGTATGAGCAAGACAAAATATGTATTGAACAAGTGCTGATGCTTTTTTCTTTGCCCACTGATGCCCTAAGTAGTAACAGTGGAATTAAAAAAAGGTTTTGGTTTGTTTTTTTTGTTTTAGGGTGGTATTTCAAAAGATATGGAAAAAAGAATGTCAGGAATGATTATGAACAAAGTGTAGAGATTCAGTGTATTATGGTTGCATAAAGCACTTACTTCAGACCAGCCTTCCTTATCTTTTTGAGGTTTATCATTTTGTTCCTCTGGATCATCTCTTGCTGTTGTCAAGGTCCCTTCTCTCTGCAGGCTCTGTTCTTTTTCTTTCTCTGAGGTTTTCATTATTCTGCAAGTTTTCATTATTCTGCAAGACAATTCATTAAATTGTCACAGTAAGATAGAAGGTGGTCTTTGCCCAACATAACACTGACCTTGGTGTAGGCATGGAGATGATGCTGGGTCTCCAGTTAGTTGTTCCTGCATTCTGACACAATGATTGTTATTCCTCTTCTTTATCGTTACATTACTGGTTGTCACACTTTTTCTAGGTATTCTAGGTTTTTGTGTGCCCTTTGCATTGCATAAATAAATGTCTTTTTGCAGTTAAGTCTTTGTTGTCCTTTGGCTTTACATGTGATGCATTTCGGGCAACTACCTTACGTGGTGTCAAGGCTGTGTCTTAATTCAGTGTGAGCGTGTTATTCTTTTGACCATAATTATCACGTATGCAATAGGATCTGTTAAGCATGTGTGCCAGAAAGGAATAGTTTTTCAGGGACTAAGTTTCTCCTGCTGAGTGCACCTGTGTTTTTTGGGTTAGGTTTGTTTGTTTGTAGGAGCTTGCTCAAGCCTGCCTTTGTTTCCTTATGGTTTATGGCAGGTTTTTTTTTCTTGGGTTAGCTTGCCCTTGATGTGTAGCTGCAACCAAAAATATTTGGTTGTCTTCCCTGTTATTTTTCTTTGTCTCATGTAAACCAGACTACATATTTAGTTATCTATCCTATGAACTTCTGGCAACATCCTACTAGCTTCCTATGAGTCCTTTGGGTTTTTTTGGTTTTCGTTGCCTGCCATTTGAAGATATTTGAAGTTAATGGAGAATTTAAATTATTCTTTCCATATTTTAGCATTTTAGGACTTTTTTTTTTTTTTTAATTTGACGTAGATTAATCTTAAACCTTTTTGTTGAGATTGGTTCTTCATAGCCTTAGGCTGAATGGCTTTGCCTGGAAATTCAAGCTTACTCTAGGAAACAGAATTTCTTTCGATTAATACATCTCAGCTTTTTTATTTTGCCCTTAAGCACATTTTGCTGTATCTTCATTAGACAGTTTGACAGCCTCTTGCATATTAACAGAATCTCTGTCCTTTGCCCACAATGCGCTCAATAAAATCTGATTTAAAATTGCATGACAAAAGTTCCAAACTTTCAGTCCTTTCTTCTGTGAATCATTTTCAAAGCTGTGAAATCATTTTTGCAATAGCAGTTCATGGTAGGTGATATGCTATTCCTTTAATTTGTCTATAAACAAGCAATATTAATCTGGTCTTATTTCAGATGGATATAGCATGGCTTTCTTCATTTGGTATAAACTTGGTCTTCTGAAAATATATTGGAATAAGTCTCTGGAGTCTTCATGATGTCAATATTCAATCCTTTTCAATTTTTTTAAACCCATTTCATATTCCTTTTTCTATTCCCAGGTAAGTATCTTTTCTATATCTTGTCAGGGAGGTGTGTCTACACCTTTGTCTTTGGTAAGGGCAACGGAGCCTAGCAGGAGTCTGTCAATTCCCTATTTTAGTTGTAGACTTGCTAGAAATTCTGATAAGAGTACCAGATCCCAGAACTACTAGGTTTTTCTTCCTGCTGTGTATTAGCAAATTACTTAATTCTGTGGCACAGACTCAACTAAGAGCATGAGGGGATGTTAAACTTTCAATAGTGGAGTCACCTCTCTGAAGTGGATGATATCAGGGCTACATCAGTACTGTGTTTCTCTTCAACCTGCTGTATTCAAACGTAAGTGCACTGTAGTAGTAAGGTGTACTCATCCAGTTGGTGTTGGAGATGGGGACAGAAATCTATGGATCATTGGAGATCATCCATACCAGCGTGTTGCTTAAAGTAGATTGAATAGATGAGGTTGTTTAGGGGCCTTGTCCAACTGAGTTTTGAGTGTTTTCATGGTTGATGACTTCTACAACACATGTGAGCATTCTGCTCCAGTGTTTTACTGCCCTTGCTGTGAATTTTTTCCCCAAAGTCTACTCTGAATTTTCCTATGTTGCAGCATATGTTTCCTGCATCATATCGTGTCACTCTGCACCTCAAAGAAGAGTCGGTCTTTTCTATATCCTCCCTTTAGATAGTTTAAACTAATCCACTGGTGGTTGTTGTTATTTGTTCTTGTTTCTTTCTTCAAGTGAAATGAGTTCTCCATGTTCCACTTTAATGGTAGAGTTAAATGATAAATAATTAGGAAAGAGGAGTAACTGCTGCTGTTGAAGCAGTTAACAGTCAGCAGAGTCTGACTGCAAAGACCCAAATTCTAGGCAAAAATAAATACCCTTACATTGCAGATCAGTGAAGACAACTTAAGCTCAGAATGTCAAACCAAAGAAGAGATACAATCTAAGAATAAGCATGGACAGCAGTGCATAGTCATGTTTCTGTATCTCTAATTAATCCCTCAATACACACAGTAAAGGAGGGACTTGGCTTCTGGTAATAGGGTAGGTGATGCATGTTTGCTTTCTCGTTCAATGTGCAGTAGCTGCAGTTTCCATGGTAGCTATAGTAGCAGGGTAAAAAGTTTTCTATATAATTCATTACTTATGTCTTTCCATATGGGGAGGTGGTGTGACATTTTAAATCTGAGATGTTCCATCTCCAGTGGGAAATGCTAACACAGGATTTTGATTACGTGCAGAACTAATAAGTTAATTCAAGGGTTTGTTTTCTTTTCCAGTAAAACTTCCTATAGTCAGATTGAGTTGGTACCTAACCCACCCCTCTTTTTGATCTCCCTTCTTTTAAGGTGGTAGTCTTCACTATGGGATTAGTTTTATTTCTTTTTTTTTTTTTTTTGGTAGAAGTGTTGCATGATCAAATTTCATGCAGAATTTGTGGTTCTGCTACTGAAAGCGTGGCAGCTGTACGATTGTGGGAACAGATGATGCATTGTGAGCACTTCTCAAATTTTTTTTTTGCATGCATGCATATGGTTATTCTTCTCTAGGTGTGTAATTTATGGGTCTATAAAGTACTTCAGGATGCAGTAAATGAAAGTGTCAGCTTGTTATGTTTGCTTGACTAGGTTCTGTTTCTCTGACTCATATTGAACTTCAGTGTGACCATTGCTACTGATTATTCAATTTTGTATTTCGAAGTATGAATTCACACTTTGTTTTAGAAAGCTTTTAAAAAAAGAGTATGAGAATTTTAGCTGTACTACAACAGGCCACCATGCTCTTAAAAAAAAAAAAAGTCTCCAAATCTCTTTCGAACATGGCATGTGGAAGCTAGTATTTCTCATTAACATGTTAAATGTGTTAAGGCACATGCGATGTTCCTAAGACTGGAGTCCTAAGATATTTTGGTTTCCTCTCCTTTCTACCTCAGCCTTAACTTTTTTCCAAATTGTTTTTCTCACCTTGAAAGACGCAGTGTGGATAAGAGTGTCCAGCCCTATGATGTACAGAGCCCTAGTCAGGAATGCCTTTGGAGCACGGTGATGCTGTTTCCTGCCTCTCTGCAACAGTTGCTCAGCATCTGTTGTCACCCACATATTTTCTTCTTATTTTTTTTCTGAAAACACAGGAGTGAATTGATAATTGTTGCATTACTTTGGTTCTCTGTTTTGTGATTGTGTGCAACCCCTAATTCAGTGGAATAAATGAGTACTGGGGAAGCTACAGGCTACTATACAGAATAAATACATAGACTTGGAAAAAGCTCTAAGGAGGGATGGGTCATTCAGATTCCTTGGCAGACTTGTATGGCATTGAGAAGTTTTTGGCATTTGCTTTCCAAAGGCAGGATTTCCTTTGTGTTAGCTGATTGGAATTTTGATTGCATATTTATAAACTTCCTTCTAGACTGTTAAAATATTTGATTAGAGCATCAGTCGCAATGAAGTTGACTCTGTATCACCCCTGTTTTATAAATCTTTACCTGCTCTAAACCATGCACGTTTCCTTATAGAGCTATTGGTGAATGTGAAATTTGGACATGTAACCAAAAGGTTCTTCCTGGTTCACAATGTTTTAATCTCATCGTGCTTGTAGTTTTTTTGCTAGTCTCAGGCCTTCTTGAAAAGTGGGGTTATCTAATTGCATGCGTTGTTGCATTGTGTGGAAGGTTCAGTGGGGCTTTGCTGTGATGGTGTGTGTAAGGACAATTTGTGTTCTCACTCTTCACATCTTTCAGATGTGTTCTTGGTATCTGCCATGCATCACGGCAATTTCCTTAGTAAATAATATTTTAATATGTTAGGTCATAAACTCTTTTGGGGATTATATGCAATTTAGTGTTCTGTGGTTGCTGACTTTATAAAAACAATAAGCTCTATTGGTTTAGATTATACCTGCTTCTCTGTTATTTTTCTATCAGGTAGCTGCAATCATGAGGCAGGAGGCTTTTGTGAGGGATGTTATTTGCAACCTGCTCTGACAGGTTATAGTACAAGATGACGAACTTAAGGCACTTTTCTTTGACAGCACTCCAAATTCAGTTATGTTGTTCATCACAAAGGTTACTCAATGTCTTAATCATCTGTTAAAATAACTTCTGTTTCTCTAAAAGCAGCTCGAAGTAGACAAAATTAGACATATATCTGTGTAGGAGACAATTGAAAGTCCATTGCATTGTTATTTCTGTCATGAATCAGATTTTCCCAATTTATGAATGCTTGATGAGTTTGAACCTTTTACTCTATGGATATTGTAGGTTTTTTATGACTAAATAAACAGTAGTGTGTTTCTTATAGTGAAATGTGTTTAAATATTTTTCTCAGGCCTTTGATTCCCCCCCCCGCAAAAGGGAAAATAACTTTAAAAATATTCTAAAGGGATAGAGAAGCTGATGACAAACATTACCATGTATTGACATAATCTTGTTTTGGACGCTTTGTCTAACCCGATGCATTTTTGAAAGCAGCATAAGGCACGCTTTAAAAGGGTAAACTCCCCCTTATTCCTTGTATTGAAGACTCTGGAGGCCTCTTCTTCTGTTTAACTTATATAAACAACAGAAGCTTGCTTGTTTGAAAGAGATACATAGCTTTTGGCTTGTTTCTAGTGTTTTCTTCAAAATAATTGAAAGCAGATCTGAAATGAAAAGGAGCTCTTGCCAAAGATCTGCAAATGTAAATTCTGTTCAAGACAAAAGAAAAGCTTCTTTGCAGTTTTCTTGGTGAACTCTAGTTGTTTCTGTCAATCAGAAACACTGGTAAGTGCTGCACAGATAGAGGAGTACAAACAAACCGGTATGGTTTTACACTGATCTCTGATCTGCATTTGAGTATGTTTTGAACACAATCTACTTATTGAATCATGTTCTCTAGTGCTTTTTTTCTATTAAATGTTACTTTACTAGTATGTAGTTACCAAGTTCATTGTGTTTTTAATGTTTTATGCTAAATCTTAAGCAAAATATTACTGATCTTGCATCTGAAATGTTTGATTTAGGCAATGTATCTGCTCTGTAGGAGCTAAGAGCTTATTCTGAAAAATTAGTTGGTTCTTATTTTTACTTCCAGACAAGAGTTTTGATTGCTTTCCTTATTTAAGAAAAATAAAATCAGTTCAATATGCTATTCTAGAATTAAATTGTTCCACATTTATGTATTGTGATATAATGTAGTCGAAACATTCCCTTCAAAGCTTCTAGTCATCTTTCTGATATTAATTTTAAAATAAGCTTCAAACAGGACTATATTGACATGAATCCAGAATGTAACCATTAGCTAGCTGCACACCAGGATAGCAGTAGGAAGGACCATTCAACAGTGAACTTCCTTCTGAAGTATTTGTTTGTGCTACAGGCTCTAGTGTCTGAAGAGATCAGAATTATTTTGTGCTGAATAGGGTGTGAATTGTAAAAGTTTGGTTTTCTGTATTGACAAAAAATTAATATTGAACAATACTTCCCATTCAAAAGATACCATAATAATAGTGAATATTCCTCTCAGTTAGCTTAGAGTTGCTTAAAGTGTCTTTGAGTGATAGTTTACCTTCCATTTATTCAAAATTAGCCAAGAGAGTCTTTATTAATGACTAATGCAAACTAGCAATTGTGGGTTTAGTTCAATCTGTACTTGATTCCTCACTGTCTCCCATAACCCTTAACAGTTTTGTTTTGCTTTTTCCAAGACTAGTTGTTGCAAGCTGAAGGAGAAAGACAGAGTATAGGATTCTCATTAATGATAATAAAACAAAATAGCAAGATTATGACAAAATTTTGATAGGTAAATAACAAATTGTTTCTCTTGTCGTTCAGGCAATTCTTACCTCTAGTGACCTGGAGAGGAAAAGAAGGGGTTTGGTTTTTAACTTTCTTCTCAACTTGGTGCTTAGTGGTTAGAACAAGTAATTTTTATACAGGCATCTTTCGTCTGAAAACTTCTGCAAAACCAGCCTCTTTCTTGGATATTGTAGCTAACGTATTTAAGAATTGTCCACTGTTCTATGGAGCTCTTTCAGTTGATAAAGGAGAATCAATTTGGAAGAACTGCTATAATATTGGATGTTATCAGTGCTATAATGAAGGCCAGATAATGTAAAGCACCTTTATGTTCCATACACCTCACAAATGTGAGAAACTACACTATAACCAAAATAGGCATAAAGGGCAGGAAAGTCCGCAGGTTGTAAGAATGTAATGCTTAACATAATTGATACATAAGTTTCAAGATTTTTGCTGAAATTAGTGGATTGTATTGATTGGACTTTTCTAATGGCTTTTCTTCTTCCCCAGGCAAGAGCTTTAACACCTCAGACAGCAGAAACGGATGCAATAAGATTTTTGGTTGGAACACAGTCTCTTAGATATGATAATCAGGTAATTTTTCTGTCAAATGTCAGTTGTAATTTTTTCTCTTTTTTAAACATTGTTCCAATATCTTTCCTCCTCCTTTCTCCTCCCTGTTGAATTTGAGCTTTTGTGACTAGAATGTAAAGGTGTTGTAAGAACTGTAGGTGAATGAAAGCTGTGTGTGATTTCTGAAAATTAAATTACTCTTCTAAATTGTATTACTAAATCAGATTGGTTTAGTAAAGGAACTGTTGTATTTTTGTTAATTTAAATCTATAGATTCTCTGGAGCTATCTTTAAATCACAGAAATGTAAAGTAAAACAAATGTCTTCAACCCTTGTTTACCTCTGAGACTCTTGTATCGTGCACAGCTCTGTGCTTCATAAACTGGATTTTTTGTTATTAGTTGTGGACAATCAGCTATTGTCCTTTCTGATAATGAATTTAACAACAATTTAAACTGAAATTTGAGGTTTGTGCTTCAATTTCTATTGGGTTGTTTCTTCTGCAGTTAAAAGTACAATGCTTCTACTCGTGCAGCAATTTTATTTTTTGTGACTAAATTTTAGTAAACAATTTCATAGTGAAAGAAGAGCTTGAGGCCAGAAGAACTGGAAGGCTGTACTGAGTGCCGGTGGAAAAGCTTTAGTAGCTGGGGGGCTGCAGTGGTGGCCTCTGTGAGAAAAGTCCCAGACATGACTGATTCAAGTGAGTGTACCACAGGACACTGCAGAGCCAGTCAGCCTGGTGGCACCTCTCTGAAAACATTTAAGAAAATGGGGAAAATGCTGGATGGAAAGAGGAGGGTGGGAAAGACCGAGAAACAGCAGAGGAAATGAGAGGTAAGATCAGGGTCAGTAGGAACAGAAGATGCTCCATGGTGGAGCAGGTATCCACTGTACCCTGTGGAACACCTGCAATGGAGCAGATGAATGTTCCTGAAGGATCTGTGGCTCATGAAGACCCCACACTGAAGCAGAGGAAAAGAGAAGTCAGAGAGAAAACACTATATACAGACCATAAGGACCACTGTCCTGTGGCCCCCTGTGGCCCTTGAAGGGGCTTAGACAAGTCTGGAGTGAAGTGGAGCCTGGGAAAGAGAAGGTGCTGGTTTAAGGTTGTGGGTTTTTTTTTTCCCCATTACACAAATAAGTAATTACACTTTTATTTCAATTTGCAATAAATTAATTTTACCCAAGTCAAGTCTGTTTTGCCTGCAACAGTAATTACTAAGAGATCGCCCTGTCTTTAGCTTGGCCCATGACTTCTCTCATTTCCATTCTTTGTTTCTTCCCCCTGCCCTGCTTGGGAAGAGCAAGTGTCTGGGTGGGAATCTGGCTGTTGACCAAGGCTGACACCCACCACCAGGTAGTCATAAACTCTTCTGAAACTTCTCTGTAATGGGCTGCACAAAATGAATTTAGAACCATAGGTCTGGAAGATGTGAGCAGCCAATTTCCAGTGAGGTTTTGAGTTTGTTACTCAATGGTAATACTGGATGAGGCTGAAGGAAAATGATATTCAAAGGCACAAGGGAGATGGTGTATTAAGTTTCTTTACATTTCAGATGATACTTGTGAGAGCAGTAACAAAAGAAGTGGCAGACAAACTTAGTTAACAATAAATACACACAATCAATTATTTTGTCATAATCTTGTTATTTTGTTGTATTATCATTAATAAGAATCCTATACTTTGTGCTGTCATGGATGTTCTTCTGACATTTGGTTATAGTGTAGTTTTCTGTGATTTCTACAGAAACTGTGATTTCTACACACGTTTTTTTATGTCTTGTTTCAACTAATTAAATCTTAATACAAAAGGATTTGGATAATGATTGTCACTTATTAGTTGATATCCAGCAGATCTTCAAAAATTTAAATGTTCTGGTTTAGTCAGTTGATTAGTCATGTACTATGAATTTTAGAAATGTTTATACACATTTCAGCTTTGAGTATGCTTCTCTCTTTCTGATGTATACCATTAATAATAGAAATGCAGGACACTTCCTAGGGTATTAACAAAAGTTCGGGGGTTATTGGCCTGTAGGTGTGCCTCAGGCCATCAGTTCCTCTCAGCTAGTTGCTAATCCCCAAGAAGTGCTCTAGGACTTGACTCATTATTGCTTAATTCAGCATTAGGTTATCTAGATCTGCTTAAAAAAATTGTTAAAGTTACTTAACCTAACTTAGGAGCTGGCTTGCAACCTCTAGTGCTTGACAGAGCACTGCACAGTGAGAGGTGTCTTATGGAGCACCCTCATTTCTTCCCTTCTGGTCACGGGCAGGTGCTGTGCAAATGAAAGAGCAGTAGCTGTGCAGCTGGCGTTTTTGGAACTTTTGTCCTCAGTACTCACATTGTTCTAAACTGGGACTTTTTATACTGTTCTTAGTTTGATGCAGTCACTTTGTCTCATCTCTCTCATTCTCAGAACTCTTCAAGTTATTTTCAGTCTTGTATTGCAGAACCTAAAATACTTATTTTCATGGTTTACTTTAATGCGTGGCATTGTATGGGTTGTGCATGGCATTGGCTGAACTAAACCAGTTCTCTAGTCCCTGCTGCCCATGAATGCCTGATAAAAGAAAATCAATTATGGAGACTGCCTAATTGAAGAAAAAGATGTATTTTGTGTTGAAATGGGTTAGTCTCCCTTCCTTAGTAATTTTCTTTGCAGTTAGCAATTCCTCCAGATTTTGAGAAGTAAATAGTTATTTGTTCTATGATTATGATAATATGTTCTCAGTAGCAAATATTGCTGCTTTTTCCTTGATAATTAGATTTGTGTTCAGTGGGAATCTTTGCCAGTGTAATTAAAGCAGATTAGTGACTCATTCGTTTCGTTACCGGTAATAAAACCAGTCACTTCTAAGAGGTGTGTTCCACAAGAGTTATGATGACATGTATCATTAACATGACTCTACAGTCATGTTGAGAAAGTTCTCTGTGCAGGCTTAGCTTGCTTACAGGTACTGTTTCCTATAACCTCATCTACAGCGTCCACATGATGCACTAATTTTCTCTAACGCTGTGTAGCGAAGGTGTTTGCAGTAATTCAGTAGTTAATTCAGACATTATGATAGGATATCTTTTGCTTTTTTCCTCTTTGTTGTTAACCCAACTTTGCTAATGAATTTTTAATGAGGACACAGTTCTAAAAAATGCAGATTTTCTAGAATTTTTGTTTTCTGTTGAGTTTAGTGGAATTAATCCCATGAGTAAAGTTACTTGTCCATGTTGTGCCAAGCTAGGATCTTTCTCAATTTCTTCTATTTCTGAGGCGACTATAGGAAAAACAACTAACAGAAAAAGGGAGGAAAAATTAGAGCAATGTAGAGCTATTTAAAAACAAACCTGCAACAAACAGAAAGCAAAACTATCTGTATGTCTTTAACACTTTTTCTGTGCATTTAAATATTATTGTTGTTCTTAATCTTTCAGTTCAATTTTTTTTTCCACATAATATAAAAAGTATTGCAAGTTTATAATTGGTACAGATGTGATTGCTGAAGTGAACTCTCAAAATTTCTTACTGACATTTACAGTATTTGTTTCAAATGTCTCTTCCCTTTTTTCATAGGATGTCTGGATTCAGTGGCTTGCATGCAGAAGTGTTGCAGACATTTAGACTAAGGATTGTAATGTTATTATTTCTGTTTATTGTAATTTAACACTTGTTACAGCAACATGATTGACTTACTATTAGCTATAAAATGAAAAATCACCTTCAAGACTTAAGTTGCTAAAGTCAGAAGCATAAACATGGTATTTCCTCAAAACAGGGAAATTGCTTGTGTTTTTCTAGAGAAGCATATCCTGCATGAAATCAATGATGTAGTAAATTGTTAGTATAACAATTAATTAAGGTAGATATTGGTTATAAAATTCTCATTAAATTGTTCTCTGCAGTCTTCATGTATAATTAAGACCCACAGGAAAACATTTGAAACCCTAATGTTCTCTTTTATTGTATCTGCAGATTCACATCATAGATTTTGATGATGAAAACAACATTATAAACAAAAACGTTCTCCTTCATCAAGTGGGTGAAATTTGGCACATTAGTACCAGTCCTGCAGATAAAGGTGTGCTAGCAACCTGCTACAATAAAAGTAAGTCCTTTCTGACCATGTTAAACTTGTTTAAACGTTTTGATGTTTCTGAATGTGCAAAGATTGAATATCTTTCTATGTATAAAGACTTTAAATTGGAATTATCAGCACAGGCATTTTCAAGAAAATGTTCTGTGTCTTTACCTATAACTTATTTGTCTCATATCCTCATGTTTAGAAGTCTACTTTTGCATTGATGTCAAGAAAAGGAGAAAATAAAAGTATTGCTTGCCTGGTTAATGCAAAGCCTGAGAAATAAAATATATTCCTGATGTTTTAGGCTTCATTCTTTTTATTGTTTCGTATGTTTGCTTTCGAAAGTGGAAGTAAATGTCTTTCAAAAGAGCCTCATGTCACCATCAACCTCTCTTAAAAATTGCATCTGAATTTTGTGTATAATATTATTTTTCATAAGCTTAACACAAATGCAACCACAGAGATCAAGAAATTCTTATCTAAATATCAGAAACAGTAGAAATGCTCCTTGTGTAATCTAACACTAAGTGTTGAGATTAGAGATAGCGGCATTTCTTTAGAGAGGCAGGTGTGAAGACTTATTGTCATGAGGCTTGAAAAATCTACTTGCATCATTTGAGGAAGGGAGTACTACTTCTCTCCTGACAAGCAAGAAATCTCTGCTGTCATTTGGAATAAATATTATTTCTTCTCGTGAATATTATTCTTTCATGGAAATACAATCCAAGAATATAAAAATAAGGCAGTGAGTTTCAGACTTTGCATCTGTGGACAGGTGTAGAGATGTGAATTCCTGCTGCTCAACCTTGTGGTGCATTAGGGAGAAGGCTCCAGGGTGCTTCTTGGTTGAAATAAGTGCTAAAATATTACTTTCTTTTACAAATATTAAGTGAAACTTTTAAAGACAATTATGAACATAAGTAATGAGGAGCTTTTCCTTTTTTTCTAAACTGAAAATTATTGTAGTTATTTTGACTGAGAGAGCACTGAGATTGCACTGGCTTGTTTTTTGATTACTACTTACTCTCTGGTTGACTTGCTGGATGCAGCTTCCTCACCTTGCCAGTGATCCGTGGAGAAAAATGAGAAAGCAGTAATTGGGCCTGAAATTCTGAAGTCATCTTAATAATTTTCTGGCTAGTTTCAGAGGAGACTCTGAGAAAGTTATTTGAAGTCTCTTTTAAAGAAAACCAGAACAAGTTTCTTTCTCTAGCATTTCTGATTTTGATTGCTTATTTTTTTCTTAAGGAATATTGTGCTGCACGGAATAGTATAAAACAACTTAAAGAATTTACCTTTTTCTTCTACATAACTGAACAGCAAGGTGATATGAGATAACTTATCAAGTCTATTTCGTATACATTATAACCAGTCTTAATTTGTTCAATGTGTATATATTTTTGAGGTCAAGTGTTCTAGGAAGTAGGATGAAAACAATTTTATACTCTTTTCTCAAAAAGACCTATATTTGAGTTTTATGTTTCTTATAGCATGTTATAGCAACTCCTTATAACAATATGCATATGAATTGAAAATCCTGTGTGGGAAGGAGCTTACTGAAATTGCTAGAATTGAGCTTCTATCCAAACACTCTAACTTTCTGATTTCTGTTATTTGACTGGAACTTTCTGATTCCATTATTCACATGCATGTTTACTTTTCTAGCTTCTTTTTGTCCTAGATTTAGTTTACTTAACCCAGTTTCTGAAGATCAAGCTTTTTTGTTTGTACTTCATGCATCTTCATTCACAATCATCAGCCATAAACTTTCTGCAGGTAACAAGATCTGATTCTTAAATCATTATTGATGGCTCTAAATAGCAACATATTAGAGTCCCATGCTGTGTGCTCCCTTCTATAATAAGGAATACTGAGTTTAGCAGACAACTTGTTTCAAGTAGCGATACAACAAAATTAAGCAATCGAAACCTTTAAAACTCTTATGTATTGTTTGTTTAGTTGTTTTAAAAAGACTCTTAACTCTTTTCCTTGGTGAAGTACTAGTCGAATGAGTTGATGCTATCCGGAAGTCGTAGGTAAAAAAACACACACACAAAAAAAAACCCCAACCAAAACCCAAAACTTTGAAATTTCCTCTTTCATATTGGGAGAGATACTGAGCTGTCTTCTACTTTCTCACACTTATAGCTAGTTAGCATTGCCAAGCTATGAATAAGGTATTATGTTACTTAATGAAGAGAAAGTGTAGTAGGTGCAAACAAAAGAAAACTTTTCACAGCTCTCCTGTTCTTTGTTTTCTGTCGAAGAGGGGAAATATGCCTTTCATATAGGAAGCTGAGGAATGTAATAATAGTTGAATTGAAGGAGTAAAACTGTGTATCTACTTTAAAGAGAAATTTGAGTCTTAATAAACTCTTCAAAAGCATTCTGCAGCTAGTGATACAGAAGAAATACTGATTCCTGAATAACTTGTTTGTTTTAGTGCTTCAGTCATCTGGACTTGCTGTTCTTCAGATCAGATTAATCTTTTTTTCTAGATCTGACTTATGCAAGATACAAGATCTTTTTTTAACTTGGTTTCCCCAGGTTTTAGCTACTCTTCCTTTTTTTTTTTTAACCATGCCATATTTTAAAATGCAGTGAAAAATCTTTCTGGAGTATCTTGTTGTTATCATCTCCTGTTTATATTACTGAGACATTCAAATGTTTTAACTTAATTAACTACTTGACAGTTAATACTACTGCCTCAAAGTCAAAGAAGGTGCTAGCAGTTTTGCTATGTATTTTGAAATATCAGGGATCTGATGTTTTTTGCTTCTCTTTTCTAGGGATAAAAGTTAACAAAAAAGTAGTAAGCAAAGCTTTTTGTTAACTTCTGCTGAGTGCTAAGAATTGTATGAGGAAAAACGATACTCAAATTCAGCTGGTAACAGTAGGTTATTTATGGGGTCAGTAATCAAATGGAAAGTTGTAAGCCCTCTGTGTGTATTTGAGAAGGTTGGTGATATAATTGTTTGAAATGTTTCACAGTTCTGGTTGATAGAGGCCTTGAATAGATGTAGGGACTCTTAAAAGTTGAAAGATCTTAATGGATGGGGAAGTTCCTACTTTTTTTTTTTCTTCCAATAAAGCATTTTACCTACTTCTGTGCATGATGGTGTGGAATTTTACATATCTGAAGCTTTTTTTTCGTGTGCATGGAGATGTATATATGTATGTCTGTTTTTCCCCCTTGTGTGTATACTGCGTCTGCTTACAAAGACCTAGTTATGAAGCTTTTTTCCCTGAAGCATACAAGTAGTAAACCTCCTTCTAAAGGAGTAATACATATGTAGAAGCAGTCTTTCCCTATCACTCTCCTGGTGATTTACAATTTTTTTTTTCCTGCTTCATGGATATGTGAAATCTTCTTATTTGTCCTTGACACATAGAAGTGAAAGAGGCATAAGGAGGTAAGACTTCAAATGTAGATTATTATTATAGGTACACCAACTGAAAAGCAAAGTCATGTGCTTGTGTGTCATAAAACGGCAAGGCTTCCATGGCAGTGAAATTTAATTTTGCTGTTGCCCACTTGATTTTTTTTTTTTAAAATGCTGACTTCTGATAAATGCAGGGTTGTTTTTTTTCCGCTATCCATAAACAGCTAAATTTGCAGGTGATCACAATCTAGTTATAATTTTGAGGTAAGCTTTTATTTTTGAGAAACTCTAGGCAAGAGCTGTTGAAGGTGCCTGTTGGTTTAACCTCAGCTGGCATGTAGGACCATGTAGCTGCTCCCCATCAGCTCCCAGTTAGGATAGGGGAGAAAATCAGAACATTACATCTAAGTGATGTACCCCCTGCCGCCTCCTCCCCCCAGCTTTATGTACTGAGCATGTTGTCACATGGTATGGAATATTCCTTTGGTCAGCTGTCCCAGTTGTGTTCCCTCCCAACTTCTTACGCCCTCACAGCCTGGCCCCTGGTGGGGCAGTGTGAGGAGCAGAAGAGGCATTGACTGCTTAGCAACAAGCAAACCCACCGGAGTGCTGTCAACACCATTTACTGTCCCAAATCCAAGACCTAGCACTACACCAGCTGCTAGCAAGAAAGTTAGTTCCATCCCAGCTGAAAACATGACAGCACACTTCAACAACTGGAAACAGATTCTCCATTCTTATTTTTTGTAGACATGTCAAATAAGAGATCTATTTCAGGCCATCATTACAAAGAGAAGTAAAGTGGGCTTTTCTTAATGCAAAAATGCTTAGCAGCTATTTGGTATGTCAGTATTATAAGAGTTAGGAATTATGTGTTTTACTCAAGATTCCCTAACTAAAGGGGAAAACAACCACATAAATATTTGAGAAAAGCTAGGTATAAGAGGGGAAAAGAAGGATTACAGCCTGCATATCCAAGGGATGGGGGAAGAAGGCTTTGTAAAATTAATACTTGAGATATCTAGATGAATTTATGCATTGTTAGTCAATTCTGTAACATACATGCATCATTTTTTCCTTCTCCTGCAGCGAGTCAACTGCACTAAAATAAGGTTTGTTGTTTGTTTTTTTTTTTTATCTTGAGCAGGGGAAGATTGCTAATGACTGCTTTAAAATAGGTAAGATTAAGAGGGGGGAACGAACTTGGTAGTCTTCTAGCTTTAGAAATTAGATTTTTGAAGTTCAGTGTGATATAGATTAGGGTGTGTTGTGTTTGTTTGGGTCTTTTTTTAAACAAAGAAGCTAAAAGGATGGATTGTTGTGAGAAGAGAACAATGTACAGAGCACTTTCAGTGATGACAAAGGTGGCAATAAGCTAGAGTGCTACAGTTACCTTTATTTGGTTAATGCTTAGTCTCTGAAAATTTAGATGCACTTATTTGCCTGTGCTATTTATGAATATCTTAAAGTGCTGCTCAATGAAGGAGAAATCAAATTATTTGCTTCACAGGGGCCCAGAAATTAAATGGAAGATGCTGTATTTAGTGCAAAATCCCTGTCAGAACAATTCTAGGAATGTTACACCTTCCTTCTTTTTTGCTATTCTGACTAGCTGCAGTCAATTGACTGTTCATTTTTTATTTTCTTTAATTTAAACTGTGACAGGAGTGACACTTTTTAAGAAGGGAATAAGAAAGGTGACAAAGTAATTAGGGAGATTATAGTATCTAAGTAGAAATGCACTTTTAAATACCAGAAAAGAATAATGATGGGGTGGGGTGAGGGTCAAGAATATACCCTCCAAATAACAATATAAACCAATGAGAATAATGACACACTAAATATAACAAGTAGTTTAAAAATGGAGATAAATTAGTCTTCAAATGTATAAGAAGTTGATAGCTATCCAAGGGCTCTATTCACCTGCTTGGGGAAAATAATTGCATGTGTGTATTACTACTTAAAGTTTGAAAGGAGCCTTGTTTCACTTGTCAAAAGACTATCCAGCCTACAGTAGGGTAAATTCTTTATTGTGCTGAGGTGAAATGCCAAAGCCCTGTAGATGACACTGGAGTGGAGTCACTTATAGTATCCCCTGAAGATTGGGGGGAGACATCTGTTGCCATCATAAACCAATGCAGCCTAACCCAGAACACACTGGGGAACTGGAACAATGAAATCCTTATAAAGCCCTAGACTCTGGAATGTTATCCATATGTGATCTTGGTTATTGCTGAAGTTTCAGGCTACAGGAGGGGAAATAGGAAAGCCTTTTGAAGGGAATTTTAATAGTGTTCTGAGGCAGGGAGAAATACCAGGGAGAAATATCAACAAAATCTAATATCTATTTTGTGTGTAAAGTAGGGGATGTAAGCCTGAGATCTGGTATTTACTGAAAAATTTGGGATCCTTGGGTTAGATGAAGTTAGGGAATTCTTGGAAATGCATCTATTTCTGAACAATGCCCTCTTTATCAGTCTGTTTATAATACACTCTCATAGGGTGCTTGAAAAATTTAGCAGTTAGGTGGATGCTCAGTGATAGGTAAAGGTTGTATGTGACTTTTGAGAGTGTGTGTTTGTGTCTTGCTTGTGCTTTGTTTCATGTAGAACTTCATTTTAATCTGCTCTTCTTCTCTCACCTGTCATTTTAGGATGCTGTTAAAATGGAGGTCTATTTTCTAAGGACTGAGTGCTGTAGAATGTAGATTTCAGCTACATCGTTAAAGGAATAGGGAATGCAGAGGGTTTTTTCTGTACTCATTTGGAGAGCTTTTCAGCCATGCCAGTTTGCCAGCAATGGATGGCTTCTTTCTGCATGACTTGGGTTTAGTCTCTGCACAGCAAAATACTTGGTAAAGAGGGTAAATGCTCATGAAGTGTTTGGGGGGAAGTAATTCTGAAATAATTTTTTATAAATGTGAAAGGAACCTTTATGCAATAGTTTCTACTTTGTTTGCAGAACCTGAATATAGTTTTCTTCATATCCTATAAACTAGAATAAAAACTCAGATTTATGCATTGCTCTGAGATACCAATTAATGTATTTAGAATATTATTGAGAAGGTAGTGGTTTGTTTAATTTTGACATTATCTAATGGCTAGCTACTTGGGTAGCTAATGAGTTCTGGTATATGTTATCTAGGTGCTTAGAAGAGATGGTAAAATTGTGTGAGAAGTCATAGTGTCAGGTGAACTGGTGGGTTTATGTGAAGTAATGGGGCGATACAGAGGAGGAAAAAAAGAAATGACCCAGGCTGAAAATTCTGCCTTGGTGGAAAACACAGTTTGCCTGCTTAAACCTCTAACTGGATCTAGGTAGCTAGCTGCATTACTGTAAAGGTGAGTCTTCAGGGAGTGATTGTAAGCAGCTTCATTGAGTGTCTGTCAGTAGAAAAATCTATTATTGTGACTAAATATCTGCCTGCTCTGTTTTTTTGATTAGTGGTTTCTATTTTGCATTTTGT
Organism: Scolopax mira; assembly: GCA_004320125.1. Lineage (NCBI taxonomy): Eukaryota > Metazoa > Chordata > Aves > Charadriiformes > Scolopacidae > Scolopax > Scolopax mira. Next base: position 61,152 of record BJBW01003282.1, read on the forward strand.
TTCTTCATCTGTGGCAATTCACCCTACTTTCCTGAAACCTTACGTTCTTCTCCCTTTCCATGCCACTTACTGAAATGATCAGTGAAATAAACTTGTTGATTATTAAATTGAGTCTAAATTTTAGTTTTGATGCTGCTAGAAGATGAACAGTAGCCTGGAGACTTCAACTTTTTATTGTTTCAAACTCTGCTGACAAACTAAACAAGATATTTACACTGTTTTTTCAATTGTGAATTGGGTTGAAAGGGTATTTTCAATAATACACAAGTTACAAGAGTACCTTCATGTAATTGAAAACTTGAAAATTAAAAAGTGGCATAATTTGCAACAAAAAAATAACCTGATATTTGGAATTACTTCGATAATGTCAAGCGCTACTAAATGCTTAAGTGTGGAAGACTTGTGTGAACTACATCAACAGTGAAATGATTTAAGAGGAAAACAGCCCTTACCTGCTAACTTGTGAGGGATGAAACCTATTAAAACTCTTGATGTTGAGTAGTCAGGTTTTGGTATCAGACAGCTGGCTGGTTTTTTGTACCACTATTGCTATAATGATAATTTTTGCTTGAAATTATAACTTGTAGAGTAAAATAAACAGTCTCGGGATATTAGACTAATATTTTATGGCTATATAGGTGTTCCAGTAGCTTAAACAGGGCTGTGTCATTAACTTAGGGACTGCCTTGTAGTAGTGCCTACTGCTAAAAGGTTAGGATGGTCCCTGAGCAGCTTTGCTGGGAGCCACATAGCACTTAGAGGCAACGATGGCCAGAGGTAGTCCAAGAATATCATGAGATGTTGGAGTATAGCCCTCTTCTTTCAGCTTACCATGTAAAAAAATTGAACTTAACTTCTCAGGACTGAAGAACTGTACCTCTCTTTAAGTTGACAAAAAATAAAGTATCATGGTTCTCTATTGCAGATTGTTATAAAACACACAGATTCTTTGTTTTGGAGAATGTATTGCAAGGAAAGATGCAAGTACTTAAGAAATTAGACAAAAGACATGATAAAGATATACACAAAATAAATTAAGGGGTGATGATATGGTCAGGAATCTTTGTTCTGCTGATTTTGTTGGTAGGATGATTCTGTTGTGCAGAATCACAAAACTGAGAGAAATAATTGTAGAGACACTTTTGTCCCTCTAGAGAGGAGGATGATTTGGAGCAGTTATTCTTTGTGAATAGTATTTATACAGTGTCTGGTGCTATGGGATAGTCATTGTGCTTAGGATTGTTAAGTATTGCGCAGGTATGTCTTAAAAAATGCTGATGAATTAAAGAGAAAGTTTCATGCTTCTCAATTTGAAGTGAATGTTTCATTACTGCATATTAGGTGCACACATTCATTGAGGCAAAATGTGCCTAACGATAACTGTCTAACTTATCCTAGCTCTAAAATATACTGAAGAATGGGTTTAGGAGTTGCTTGTGATTCTTTCACCTGTATTTCTCATCATTGAATGATCTTCAGCAGAAAAAAGCTGACGTCTTGTTCTTGATGGCACTGAGACCATAGGCAGTCCTGAGCAAAGTTGCTGGTGTCATGAGCTGTCTGATATTTCTATCATCCTTGAAATGCATCAATTCAATCTCATCAAGTACAATTAAAAAATGACAGCTATTTTGAAGGAAGACAGTTTTTCACAGAATGCTTTATCCTGTACTGCTTGGAAAGGAACGCTCATCAGTTATTTCCCTTAGGATTTTCTTCTTATTTCTGTGGGAACAGAGGATAAAAGACATGTTATGTACAACTACACATGGAAATGCAGGCTCGAAAAGAAAGACGTGAGTGTGTGTTATTTTAAGCTGACAGTCACAGATCTTAAAAATATTCAGAATACTTGTTGCCTTGTTTTTTGGATGTCTTATGTAGTAGTTCATGAAGGAAATACTTAAGAATGTATAAAGAAAAGTTTTGGCAGTAAAATCAGCAATAAGATGTTTAAATACTCATATTCGGTTATTATTAAATGTTACTGGAAGTGCACCATCAGGTAAAGGCAAAAATGATTAAATAGTTTAACTTGTATGCTTTACCTGAAGCTACACTAGCTGTATTAACATAAATAATATAACCATTTGATGGCAGTGTACAGACAGATTTAAAAGTATTTTATCCTAGTGGTATATCAGCATATCTTACCAAGCATTTGACCTAGGACTTGTATTATTTGTAGTGTTCTCCACCCTCCATTTGTAGTACGTGCTCTACCTGTATTTGTTACAATTTATTGGTAAAATATACCTTTGAAACCTTTTCATTAATTTGCATAAGTTTATTCCTGTGGAGCTCTAGAAATGTATTAAACTTTTTTGGTTAAGTTCCTATTGCTAATTTTAGCAGTTTAAGCAACCAAAAAGAGCAAGTGTGCTTTTCAGTAATTTTACTTTTCAGCTAAGCCTCTTCTAACTGAGGGTTCTGAAATTAATGATATACTTTCAGACACTGTCAGCTTCTAGCAGAGATAAGGCATGATGTTTATAGTGAATGCCAGGGAATGGTGTGCAGAGAGGCTCTTGCCTCTCAGTTAACTTTGTTTGCCCCATCAGAGGGTCAGAAGTGGAAAAGCATAGAAAGGCTGCACCTGTGGATAGGAATGGACAGGACCGGTGACCCAAAACTGACCAACAGGGTATTCCATCCCATCTGCATCATGCTCAGTATAAACGCTGAGGGATCAAAGGGTCAGCTCTCTTGCTTCAATAGCCAGTGTCTGAGGAGGGCTTTGTTCATGTGCCTTTGGTTGCGTTCCATATGGTCTGGAATCCAGTTCCCATCTGTTGCTGAGTGCAGTCTGGGACTTTCCCAGTGCCTGCTGGTGATATGATTGTCATCCTGGGAACTTGATATGGGTTGTATATCTTTAATTACTTTCTCTTTTGATTTTATTATATTTTCTTTTTAGTATTAATAATTTCATTAAAGTACTATAGTTTCTTTTTAACTTGGAAGTCTCTCTCTCATCCTTCTCTTCCTGAAGGGAGTGGTTGAGGAGAGCATTTGTCATTTTAGTGGCCAGCTCAGCCCAAACCACAACAGATTTGCCCAAACCGTGACAAGTAATTTTAAATTCTGTTTTCTGACTTGTGAAGTAAAATTGCTTACAACCAAGGAAATGTCTCTCCAAGAAGGCATAACCTCTGATGTACTAAGGCCTGGGATTTTGATACGTTCACCACCATGAATAAGAGTTCCTTGGAACTTGCTGCATCTTTGTTATATCCTAGTTTCACAGATGTGAAGCAAATCACTCCAGTTATTTTGAAATTTTAAAAAAATATGAAGTAGGCGAGACATATGATCATTTTTAATTCAATTGTACTTTGAGCAGTATACTTGCATGCTTATGGAAATAAGAGTTTATTGCAGATTCCTAGGCAGACTTGTTACATTAATAAACATCTATTCTACTGATGGCATCAGTATATGCCACTGTATCTGTTCTGCCTCTTATTTGTTGCTAATGAAACTAGAGATTTCTGTCAAAGGAGAGAAATATGGTTGCAGTCTATCAATTGTAGAGCTGCTTAAAATCTAAACCAGTTATCAGTGAAGGTGTTGTTTTTTTATTTATAAATGCAAAACGATTTGAAAATCATTTTGTCAAAGGAAGAGGAGGGTGCTCACTTTTTTCTTCCATTCCCTTCATAAAAGCAAGCAAACCAAATCCCATTCTTTTGCTCATCTGCTTTCAACATTTTTGCCCTTCAGATTAGAACTTGTGCTGACCAGGGAAACTGGCATCCCAGGATGTGTGTGCTGATGAAGGAAGGGCTATTGATCAATCTGTTTTCAGACTTTCATTTTATTGAGCAGCTCCTTCGCTTCAATGACTAAGAAAAACCTGGAGGAATTTTAATACTGTTGGGAAAAGTCAGAATGTCTTCAGTGCTGTAAATTAATCTGTGTGTGTTTAATTCCCTTCCCGTGCCTTCCTTTTGTTTTGAAAAATACGTTGTTTAAGAATTGGTTATCACAAAGCCTGGTCCACTTCTGCTTTGGAGGTTAAGGGGGGAAAAAAGGAAAATCTGCTGAGATATCATTCCTATTTATCTGCAAAATAGATCAGGAAGACAGAGAACCTAATTATCTTGATTGATTATCAGGGTAACCTTTGCCTATATAGAATAAAAAATTTTCTAGGACATAACTATCAGTTCTAATGGAAAACCTAGAGACGTGGGCAAAATAAAGAGTGACACAAAGATCTCTTGTTTGTCAGTGTGAACTATTTTTAGTATGGAGTGGATGGGTAAGATGCAGGAAGGCTTTTTACCTTCTTGCTGCTGTTTCTGTGGGAGTTAACCTTAAGTGTATGAGAACTACCTTTACTTTTTCCTTTCAAATAAAATAGTGCTAGCCTGTTGATCAGAGCAATGACTGGCTCATCTGTACCAGTACTGAGGATCACCTGTTGCTGCTGTAGCAGTCAATGTAGAATAGCATAGACAGATTTATAGACAGGTCTCTAATCCCTTTTTGAACCAGTTAGAACTGTCTCCAGCCACAAACTTCTGTAACATCAATTTTCAGTTTGCCATGCACTGGTCAAACTCCCCACGCTTCCTTTATAAACTTACCTAGTACAATTTCAGTGAGTCCACTTACTTCTAAAATTGCAAGCTTTGGCCTGTAATAGCAATTCTTTCACTTTGCACTGCTTTTCTTTCTGTAAATTTAGGTCATGTTCTTCCCAAGGTGTTTTCCTTCCAAATGAAACAGTCCTAACCTTAAGTTGAACACTTAAGATGAGAGTTGCTGTATCTTCATTTATGTTGCCCTTCTCCAACTCTATGTGCTCCTTTAAATGCAAACACCAGAATTGTGCTCTCCATTGGAGATATGGGAATATCAAGTTTTTTATGGGGCTGTGAGACAGTCCTTTCTGTCTTATTCTCAGTGCCTTTTGTAAGGATGCCCAATGTTTTGCTGGCTTCTGTAGCTACTGCTGCACTTAAAGTCCAGAGAACTGTCAGTGTTGACACTAACAACTTTTTCCTGAGTTGTAGCTGCCAGTTAGTGAGTGCAGCATCATGTCAGGATAGCTTAAATTATTTTTTTTTTCCCTACATGCATTAACTAACTTTTGTATAAAGAGAAGCTCATATATCATGCTTTTGACCACCAAGCTTTCTGGAGTCCTTCAGTTGTTCTCATCTTTGGCATGGAATTACCTGAAAGTGTCAACTTCCAGTCTTACAGGAGTTGTACTTACTGTGACACTAATAACACTATTTAGGGAGCTCACAGTGGAATGTCTCCTGTGTTTTTTAACTTTAGCCTTTCAGATAAATCCTTGTTTTAAATCCATGGGATAAAGCTAGATGAATTCCTAGAAAGAAGGAAAGTGAAATTGAAAAGCAAAATCTCAATCAAGCATAATAACATTGAGGTTTTTTTAAAATTCAAGTTATTACCACTGCAACAAAAATAAATTCTATGTGTAAAGTGAGTGGCTAACAAAAGCAGCACTCTTAAAGTTGTTCAAAAACCTTTGCCAGACCATTTTGAAATTAAATACTTGACAGAAACATAGAAAATTATTTTTCATCTTCTGTGTTTGTGCTTCCTTCTGCTTCTCTTAAGAATCCAATTTCTTATTTAAATCCATTGAAAAATACATGGAAGCCAACTTAATTTTCCCGGTGCAACCTCGTTTCTCAACTCCTTCAAAACCAGGTTCTGCACTCCCATTACGTGTAGGGAGACTCAGAGCCACCAGAGGGCAAAAGAAGGTGGGAATGGAGAAGGCTGTTTGCAGCAGGTTCCCAGGTGTGAGCAGGCACGGGTGCAAACACACCCAAAACACAAAGGTCTTGCTTTGTTCTTCTCTTTTTCCAAACGAGATATTGCCACTGTGCAGTGGTTATGAAGATTCAATATGAATAGCTTGGGTTTGTAGTTCCAGAACATACAGGCATACGAACACAAAACTGCCATTTAATTTGGATTGAAAGGAAAAGAAAGTTTGTATTTAAAATGCATTAATTTAAAACATTAGGTTATAGCTCTCTGCATTGCGCTTATTGCACAGTACACTCATGTATTAAAAAAACTTCCTGCAGAGAAGATTCCTCAGTAAGGATATTGGAAATAATGCTGCTGGTGATGCTTTCAGCTGCTTGGTATTGAAGACAGCAGGTGACACTGACTTCACTGGTTTCACTTTCCTTTGCTGTAATGAAATAAGTCGATGTAGGGAAATCATTGTTACTGCCATGTGATATGCTATAGCCACTAAAATGGGGAGGGAAGTTGAACGCATGTCTCTAAATATTCCCCAGTGCTCTCCTCAGGAGTAGTGGTGGGATGTACACAAGAAAGTTTATTCCCATAGTTTGAGTGAAGAAATAAATGTGCTTGGTGTTCTTCTAATATTATTTGTAGCTTGTACCTGTTGTTTTTCTAGGAATTCTAGTTGTTATATGTGATCTGTAGTGTTCTTTTCAAAGTACTCTTCAATAATCTTTTCAGTGAAATGATTGACTATCTGATCATATGATGGAAAGCCACTACAGAAGTAGTGTGTGACTTGAGAAATTGTTCCATGTTAATTGCTCTTCAACTTTTGAAGGCCTCTGTGCATATTGAGTTCAGTCCATAGGACAGGTAACATAATATAAACAAATCATAAATCTTAGTGCTGTAAACATATTCATATGTTACACTGCTGTAGGAGTTGAGCTCAGCAGTGTTTCAGCTGGTGTGTGAGAGCAGATACATTAGGAAAAGTGCAAGAACTGGGGAAGCGTATATAATATAATTAACTTGAAGCATAGATACTTGTTATCCCTTGATTTAGGATTTCATCTTTATTTGACAAGCATCATTAGGATAATTTTAACTTTTGTGCTATGAAGCAAAATAGAATTAATGTCAGAAAGAAGAGGGTGGAGAGAAAATGACTGAAATTGAAGTATTACAGGATGGTCATGATACTGAAAGGAGTGCTTCTGAAATACAGAAAGTAGATAAAATGCTTCAGAATTAGAACTGTCACTGGGAGAGAATCTGTTGAATTATCAGGCTGTTCTATCCTTCAGCATTAGAAGGTTTCATTCTCCTCCCCCTTTTTCTTTTTTGAGCATAGAACAAGAAAAATATTTTTCCTTCTCCAAATTCAGATAACTTTTTAACTCAAAAAATTCAAATATTGAACTGAACTAGTATAATAAACTGAAAGAAAATGGGTTCTTTTTTCGTTTCCAGTTGATTTCACTATTGTTTTAGTGAATAAAATTTTGCAATTACACATAAGACCTTAATGCATTTAGGCATTCTTGTCCAACTAGCTTGTTAAATAAGTGAAACTTATAAGCTTGTTTTTCTGTGGCTTGTATTGAATTTCAGTTATTCCTGAATTATGCAAGTGAAACAAAGCATTTCCTGGAAGGAACTGGTACATATACTAAGACATTTTGTGATTTCACCTTTCTTACCATGGAGGATAGCCTGCTTTAGCTTCTCCATATCACATCTTTCTTGGAAAGCTGGAGAGGCTGAAGGAGAGTCGCTTGATACTCGAGTCTCGAGTTCCTTAAGGGAACACTAAATTATTTTTTTCTTTTTTCTTCTGCTGATTTGTATCAATGCCACAATTCAAGTCCTATCTGTATCTTAAATGTTTAGTACATTGATATTTTTTCATAAAGTAGCAAATCTAGAGCTTGATCTAGTCATCTGATAAACTAAATCTGCAGACTGTTCTCTACAGTGCTTATATGAAAATGTGTTAAAATATTTTGAAGACTTATAATTCAAGGGGTTTCTCCTAATTTTTCGGTGATAGTTTGCAATCTTAATTATATTGTGAGAGTATCTTTTAAAGGCGAATTGTGATTATATTGACTTCATGTGTCATCAAACAAGAATCAATATTACTGACCACTAGCCATAAAACTGAAGAACCATTGCAGATGCTGCTGCTGCAGCTCCTGGAGTGATAGATAGCTACAGGGAGTATAAGAATTAGAGAGTATGAGAATTTTCTGGCATTGTGAAGTGTATTTTGGAGTTTGGAATAGTTTTGTCTGTTGTGGTTGCATGTGCCGTCTAGCACACTAACAGTGCTTCTCTGTTGTTGAAGAATTACAGGATAATTCAGGTTGTAAGGAATGACAGAGAGTTGTAAGGGATGCTGAACTTGAGTTCAGCCTCCTACCCGAAGCAGAATTGGCAATGATACCAAACCAGGTTTTTCAGGGCCTTATATGGTTCTTTTTTTTTATCCTTAAGTGGAATCTTCTGTATTTCAACTTCTGCCTATTGCCTCTTTACCCTGTCACTGGCTGCTACTGAGAGTGTTTGACTCAGTCTTCTTTAGTTCCTAATGTCATTATTTATTCACATAGTAAAACTCACCCTGTACCTTTTCTTTTTGAGTCTCCAATCCCATCATCATCTCTGTGGCCTTTACCTGCACTTGCTGCAGTATGTCCACATTTGTTTTGTACTCAGGAGCCCAGAATTGGATGTAGTCATCCATAGTGTCCATAGGTGACCTTCCCAGGACTGAGTAGAAGGGAAGGATCAAATGCCTTGACCTGCTTGTGATGACCTGTTTAATGCAGTGCCAGAGGCTCTTGGCTTTCTTTGCCATGAGTACGCAGCTGGCTCATGCTCAGGTTGTTGCCACCAGGACCCCAGGGCTTTTTCTGCAGAGCTATTCCATAGCTGGGCAACTCCCTGTGTGTACTGAGCATGGAGTTATTCCTCTCCAGGTGCAAGACCTTCTGTTTTGCTTTGTCGAACTTCATGAGTTTCCTGTTGGCATGTTTCTTCAGCCTGTTGCAGCCTCTTTGAGGTTCCCTGAGGTCATTAATGAAAGTGAAAAATAGTAGTGGCTGCACTGACAGCCCCTGGGATACACCAGTAGTGACTGGTCTCCAGATGTGTCACTGGTCACATCCTTTGAGAATGGCAGTTGAGCCACTTTCAACACACCATATTGTCTACCTGTACTTCATCAGGTTGTCTGTGAGGATGTTATGGGAGAATATACCAAAGGCTTGTTAAAGAAAACAACATCAACTACTTTCCCCATGTTTACCGAATCTGTATTTTCAATTTAATTTTCATTGCAGGATGCAATCATATTCATCATGTATGATGTCCCCTTCATAAATATGTACTTGCTACTCCCAGTCACCTTATATTTGGAAATGTTTTCAGGTTGACCTAATCTGTCGCCTTCCTAGGGACTGAAGGTATGGCTGATTAGCATGTAGATTCTCCTTCTTGCCCATCTTAAAGATAGGAATGATATTTACTTTTTCTTGAAGTCATCAGGAACCTCTATCCCTCTCAAAGATAAAGTGGCCTAATAATTGTATTGGACAGCTTCCTCAGCTTTTGTGGATGCATCCAGTCAAGTCCCATTTGTTTAAATATTCCCTAACTTGATTCTGCTTTATGGAGTTTGAGTCTTTATTGCTCTATACTTTCCCACGGGTCTTAGGGGCCTGAAATCCCTGACTCTTGAAGATGGTAAGAACTAGGATGAAGAAGATATCCATACTTTGGACTTTTGGGTTCCCTGGTCCATTCAGCAGTGGGCCCACATTTTTTCCAAGTCTTCACTTTGCTGCTGGTATATCTGGAAAAGCCTTTCTTTTTGACTTCTGTCTCTTGCCAGATTAATTTCCAGATAAGCTTTGGGTTTCTCACCAAATTCCTGCATGTCCTGGATGTTCTCCATTTGAATTCAATAAAAAAAACTATGGTGGGGTTTTTCTACTGTGAGTAATTCAGAGCTATAAACAAACAAGGAGAACTGCGTAGTCGTTAGCAGCCAACTAGCAATGACGTGTATTGTTTGAAGCCTCAAGTTGAGAAATTTATTCTTTTTTTTTTTCCTCTGGACTTTCTGGGTGTGCTAACTGTTGGTATATTGAGAAATCAGGTAAGTGGAGCTCATCTAAGAAAACCCAAACATGAGAAACTTATTTTTCTTCTATTAGTAAAAATAGCTTAATGTAGTATTTGTAACTGACTTCACAAATGGAAAATCAAATTATACTGTATCTTGCTAGTAATTGTTTATAATTATTTTCTTTCACAAGTTACTTTTGCTTGATGTGTGAGCACATCTGAAAGTTAGCTGCCCAAATTGGCTGGATAACGTCAAGATAATAGCAGATTATGATTCTGACTTCTAAATGCTGAATCAGAAGTTATTGCTGGAAGAAAGTTTGTGTGTGTCTATAGTGGCCACACAACTGAGTTTCAGTTGAGGGAAAGTAGAAAATGGAGACTGTGAAAGGCTGGTATTAAGGAGTAGTGGACCTGCCTTTTCAAATCAAGGTGGTGTTAGAACTTCATCCACTAAGCTTGAGACAGCCATGTAAACTGCAGATGTTGGATATAGTGATGTTTGCCCTGCTTGAAATAAATTTCCATAAATTGTCAAGTCATTATATTTGTCTTTGGAACTTCTATGGAGTAGAATGGGAATGCTAAAGGTTATTTAGATAGACCATTGACTATGCAACTGTTTTAGTGAAGTACCTGATTCAATGGGGGGATAAGTGGTTTACAGTTCCCATTAACTTGTTAAGGAGTATAGTGTTTTAATACCTCACAAAACATCAAGAGGGAACCTTAGTGCATTGCTGTCATCTAGCCCTACTTCACTGACAGCTGCCATGGCTTTGCTGGTGACAGTGAGTGCCTGCAAGAGACTCCTGCTTTCTCTTTGCCCTTTTTTGTGTGCATATAAAAATATCAATGTTGATAATGGTGTTCAGCTTCACTAGCCTTAGTGGTGGTGAAAGCCAATATGTAAATATGGTTCATTGGCTTTTATTGGTGTATTGTGCAGCTCTCCTCAGCACAGACTTAAATCTCACAATGCTTTTTGGATGGCCAGCTGATACCTTGCTCCCACTGTTGCAGTTGTGGTGTACCAGTGGTAGCAACAGCAGGAAGATTGTCACAGACAAAAGCATGTAGTTAGTGCTAGTTTCTCTTTTTTTCCCTACTCTGTTAAAATACTTAGCAAGATATCTCTGAGATACAACAGTGACTCGTGGCTTGTTTGGTGACTTACGACATCTGGCCACGTGAAGTGTCAGAAAGCATGCCTGTTTGTGCTGCTGAGCAGCTTTCACAGTGTTGCAGCCAAATTCTGCCTGAAGAGCAAAGTTCATGTCATCAATGTAGTGATGGTTGCAGTATTTTACTTGGGCTGACCCCATATGGCAGAGTTCCAGAAGTGCAGGCAGTAAATTGTGAGCTCCCTCAAGTAGATGTATATCTGTAGAACATATTTCCCCCAAAAATGTATGTTGCTGCAACGCTGTCTTAAATTACTTCTAGATACCAGAAGAAGCATCAGAGTATAAAAAATGGGCAATTTATGGCTTCTCCAATTCTTTAGCCTTCTGACTGCCTGCTTGCGACGGGTTCTGTCTTCCATTGTATGACATGATGGGTTTGCTCATCTCTACATGTCGTGCCCTACACCTTCACACACTGTCCAGCGTGTGTGGAGGTTAAAACCTTGACAGACATCTGTATATACAAGGCAAACATGGGAGCCTGTTTTCCAAGAGACCTAAGCCACATCTGTGTTGTGTTGGTGTGAAGTATGGGAATTTCTGGTCTCCTGTGATCTGCATGCTGATGAGAAGGCTGCTGTTACTCAGTGCTTTACAGAGGCTGGATTAATGAGACAACAGCGAAGTATGGAAGATGTCCTGGGTATAAATATGTCTAGACTGTTGTGTGTTACTGTTTTTCTACTAATTATTTCTACTTTCAGTTCCACTTGAAAACATACTTTTATTAGGATACAGAGTGAGCTGCTTTGTTATGTTTCTGCTCCGTTTCCATGATTGTACTTTTCAAAACTCAAAAGCTTTTTGTAGCTAAAAAGTGCATCTAAGTGATGGAAAGAAAAATTAAACTGCCTATAACTCATTATTCCTGCGTATATCTTGCCCATGTATTTCAGAAAAGAGTAAAATGAAAGACTACTCAGGCTTTTATCACAAAAGATGAAATTCTTAACCCAGAAAAAGAATTATCTTGTTCTTCCCTCTCTTCTTTTGCCTGTGAAGGACACATTGTTGAGTAAATGGAATACAGTTTATCTTTTTATGAATGGATTAAAAAAGTTATGAGGTCATTCTTTAAAAAAAACAAGTGTGCTTGAATCATTTTGGTTTTTATTTCTTCATTTTATTAAACTAGGAGAAGGATGTTTACATTCATTCATAAGGAAGAGTGATAACTCTGTTTGTCAATGTTAAGAAGGAGGCTTCTGAACCCTTGCTGCTTGTTCCTGTCATACTGAGAGCATTAATGGGCACCAGCTGGGCTGTAGCTATAGCAGCTTCACCACTTCAGCCTCGCACAGCAAGAGCTGCTGTGGCAATGCTGCAGAAGGGCCTCCTGTGCGGATTTAGGAAGTATACACTTCAGTTGTTGTTCCCTGGGCAACAGGATAACTGCAACCAGCTGTCTTCGCACCACCTGAGCTGATCAAAGAGCAATCCCTGTCAGGCACTGATACTTCAGCTCCTCCAGGTTCAGCGTGAATGTCTGCAGGCAGCGATGGAGGAAGCATTGTCATTTGGGTTTCAAGGTTAAACACAGGGGAATGAAGTAGAATGATAGCAGAAAATAAAATGAAAACATTGTTCCTGTAGATGCTACCATCTGATTTGTATAGCTGTTGATCATATAGAATTAATTTCTAAATACCGACTTATTAACAGACATACAAAATGTGTTTTGAAACAATTCAAAAACAGAACTGGCTTGAATGTATTCTTTGGGGAGGAAAAAAAATCAAGGGTGATTTAAGATATTTGTTTAGTTAAGGAAGACCATAAAGAGTGATTGAACACAAAGATTAAAATGCTTTGTAAAATGATATAATTAGGGAGGACTGAGCAGAGCTGAATCTGGTCTGCTTAGGGCGATTGCTGTAAGCTGCTGACAGGTCAGGACTACAGTTATGTATGTCAGAACATACTTCAGTGGCATGGTAGGTTTTATTCAGCACGTGGCACCGAAAGAATAAAAGGTAGATGATTGAACTGCAGTGAACTGTAATGTTGGCTGATATGGACCTGTATAATTGGGATCAAAATCCACTTGAGTCTGTTGGATGAGGGCGGAAGGGGAGGGCAGGTGGTAGTATGTTTTGTGTTCCCATTTAAATCTATTCTTACACTTTTCCCTTTGTTACATCAACATCTACTTAACACTTTGCCTAAGAGGGGGGTTAACTTCTTAAAGTCTTGTTTTAAACTTTGTCATCAAATACTAAAGACTGATACTGGTTTTAATCACTCTTAAAATAAACTTATCTTTTATTTTTTCTAATGTCTCTATTTACTGACTGTAAAAGATAATAACTTCACTGTTGGAGAAACTGTTCCAGTGGGTGAACTGGTGGCAGGCAGATAACATGGGTCTGCCCCCATGGGTGAGCAGTAGCACTTACGGACTTCTGTCAAGTTCTGGGTTTGCCTCAACCCTGAGACACCTGAAAGAGGAAGGCAAATGGAGCTGGTGGGTTTCTCCATGTACTCAGACCTCTTCTTTGCTGATAGTGCAGAGTACTGACTAGCATCCACACCTCTGAGGATTTGGTTTTTGTACTCCATTTTTTTAATTCCTTTTTGTTTTTCCATTTCATATTAGTTTTAGTAATATTTGGTGTGACTAATGGAGGCATCTCCAAAATTGTTTCAGGTGGCAATTTTTTCTGGTTCTGGGCTGTGTTTTTTGTTTGTGGTTTTTGGTTTGTTTGGTCTTTTTTGTTAAAACTCATAGTATTTACGGAAGGAGAATTTCAGTAAAGGGATTCATTGTGAGAAAACAATGAAATTGCAAAGTTGTTTTCAATTGGAGAATTACTTAAACTCCAACATAACAAATATGGCTTTCTGTTCTCAATAATATGAAAGCAAATAGAGGTCTAAGTAAGAACACTTACTCTCTACAGTGACAAACTAGAATGCTCTTTCTTGTTCATCTATTCTGATTTATTGCATCAGTTGTCCAGGTATCAATTGGTTTCTGAGTATGGTTACTGGGGTTGCGAGTTATGTCCTTTTTAGAGCTGTTACTTATTAAATAGAGTAAATCATATCTTGCAAGAAATCTGTATAAATAGATTTTTATGGCAATTGATGTTCAGCTGACTTTTTTGTAGATTTGGAGTCCATGGCATTTTCTGAAGAAATCTTTATAATACTTCTGAATTACTTAAAATTTTAGGTTCTTCTCTCTGAATCTGGAGATGTGACCGAGCTCACTTCTCACAGTTAAAGACTTACATAATGAAAGAAATGCTGAAGCAATATCAAGGGTTGTGTGAAGTTCATAGATAAGCCCTTCTAGGTTTTTAATGAATTTGCAGATTTTTAAGCTACAATTTTCCACAAAGACAGGGATGACTTTCAGTGTCCTGAGCAAATGTCTTGCATCTGGAATCAGCAGTCTGCGTTCTTATATCCACATTCTTCTTCTTGCATCTAGTTCAAAACGACTGTCTAGTGGTTAAGGAATGTCTGTTGGCTGTTGCACGTCAGAAGCAATAGCACAGTGAATTGATCTGTTGTGTGTGACATTAACTCTAGAAAGGAGTAACAGGTACTTCTAGTTAATGTTACCCATGTGTTGCTTTTTTTATCAAACTCTCATTAATAACTTCTAGTTATGTTTACCTTTCAGGCAGACTTTTTTCCCAGGCTTATTTCTTTCTTGGAGGCTATTACTATAAGTTGGAGCAACTCCAATGGGGACAGTGTTTGGAGGAAGATAAACGGCATGCTTCACCTGTCTAGAACTTTTACTTTTTTTTCTATGTTGGAACAGTTGGTAGTGAAAAGCTGAAAATTGTCATGGAAATAGCCCTCATTGAGAAGTCCTTTTGAGTGCTGCAGTGAAAATTGGTATCGATTTGACCAAGTTATGACCCTTTGCAAATTGCACGCTCTGCATGCAGAGAGTTTTCTCACTTGCTTGACTTGTAAAGTAGACATCTAAAGAGTGCCCTGTGCTCTGAAGCCATGGTTATCTCTTAGGCTTTGGCTGGATGTGCCAATGCAGTTTCCTGCAGTTGGTTACTTCACCCTCATTGCTGCCAGCATCATGTATGGTTGTTTCCTAACTCAGTACTGTCAAAATATGGGATTATTTGCTTATTCCTTGAATTCTGGTTTGTTTGTTTTTAAGCCTGGATCATTTCAACAGAATTGGGTAGAAAAAACAGTCTGTATAGTCTTTGAGTAGATGGTATCCTCAGCCCAGGAGATAGGATTAATGAATGAGGGGGATTGTTGCAGTTAGAACAATACGTCTAGCTCCATCCTTACCTATGCCTAGCAAAAGGTAGACTGAACGTGCATGATGAATTAATCAAGGGAATTCTCTTGAATAAGGAGTAAAAAATGTGACAAAGATTAAATAGTTCACTGTCTCATTCCTGGATCATTTTTGTGTAAACGATGCTTTAGGAATACAGTGAGCCTCCCTTCTGCAAACCCTTCAGTTGTTTTCTGAAAGTGTAACGTTCAGGTTCACGAGACAGGTTCAATAGCATTTAGTTAAACCTACCAACATTTTTCTTAATACACCTAGTGGTAAGACTGCAACAAAAACTAGCTTAACCTTATCTGTGGTCTTCTGCATTGGTGCTGTGACATAAATAAAAATTCTGGTGTCATTGTGAAGTAGAGGTGGAAAAGTGGTTTCCAACTATGTAAATATTTTTGAGGAAGGCGTAGAAATATGACTTAAATAGACACTGTGTATTTTGCTTGATTTTTCTTTCTTTTACAGGCATTGTCATTTGAACATTACACTCATATTGGTCTCTTAAGAAATAATACTAGAGGTGGTAGATAAAAACATTGTCACTTTGTATGTATGTGTGCAGTAGGGTGATGTGAAGAAAGCAAGAGAAGGGAAAATCTGTAGTTTCTCTTTGCCTGGAGGTATTCTAGGAAAGCAGTAGCACTACAGAGGTGGTAGTGAAATTACTTAGTAATACCGGGTTTTTAAATTTTCATGTGATCACTTGGGAAATAAGGCTAGATGGGTAATTCCACAAATAGTGTATACTGCTAGCGATCTTGTCATACAGCTATGAGAGGCTTGTTGTGGGACTTGGATTTCTGTGCAATGAGAATTATCTCATGGCTATGGCTTTCTATATGTTTGTAGTTTGTGGTTATTTGGTCAGGAGGAGTTGTGACCCGCAAGAAGTTTCAGTGAGATTTCAATATATGTATATATTTTCTTCAGTCTCCCTCAGTCTTCAAGCCAGCACTTGTTTAGTTGTTTTAGAGTTTTCAATCTGGAAATTTGATTGTATAAGAAACTAAATATTTATTAAAGAGTTATTGATTGGACCACATCATCGCAAATGCAAAATGTTCCCATTTTAAGTTAAAATGACATTTTAAGGCTGTCTTAAGATTCATGGTGCTATGCTGAGAGGAAAGATGGCTTGAGAAACATGTAGCTTATTTTCCATTATTTGCTTCTATGTTTCTCTGCATAGATCTCGATGGAAAAGCTAATGCTTTGTATGCACGGTACAGATCTTAGTATTTATAATCTACCAGAAACTTCTTTGTGATGTTCTTTAATGTTTTGTCACACGTTGAATACTGAGGTGAAACATTCAATAAATCTTGACTTCTTGAACTCTATTGCACTTTCAGTTTAGGTTATCTATTATTTGTATGGCATACAATGCATGCTGTGCGTTGATTTGCCCTTTACTAAAGAAAGGTAGCCATCTGCTGCTGCTTTCTCCTCTTAGTTCAGTGGCACATAGATTCAAAGTAAAGGATTTGCCTCGGATGATTTGGAAAGAACTGTTTAGTTAGCATGCACTACAATTAGTAAAATGAAGTGTTAATAAATAAGGGATTATCCATCATCTTTAGATGTACTGTATCCTGATACTGTACTCAACTTGTATACACCAGATAGCTATAGAACAGTTATGTGCACTGTACATATATTTTATATTTAGCACAATCTATCAAATACCCAGTGCTCCTGTGTTCTGAATTCTGTGCTTGAATTTGAAGCCCCTCTCCTACCCCTGTGTTCCTTCTCAAACAAATGGTCTTTCTCTTACTGGTTTGACCTAACTACCTATGTTTTTTGTCATGTCTACGTTTAAAACCGTGACTGCATTCTTGCATTTTGGCCTTATTTACTATATATCATTACGTATCAATTGATTTTTGTCCAATTCTCTGTTGTTTGAGTGCATTTTTGCATATAGAATATCTAGTTTGACGACCTTTATAGCAGGCTTTTTCCCACCGTGTTAGTGTCATTTGAGCCTAAAAACAGCCTTTTTCAGATTTACCATCCTTCCTCTATGAAAACACTCTCATTAGAATTGTTCCTGTTTTCCTTTCCTCTCATGCAAGTTGGTCACGTCTGCTCATGACTCTAATCAGGCACTAGAATCAGCTAAAATGTACTTGGAGACAGAAGTGTAAGAAAGAGGCATGCAAAATGACCTCGGAACAGGAAACATGTCGTTTGTTGCTGCTTATCCTCTGGACTTCTCTTTTAACACATCCTCCAGCAGGCAGTCGCTCCCCCTGCCTTCGCCTCCCATCTCTGTGGCTGGTTTCTTTGTTCCTGCTGTAGTGGATCATACTGACATATCTGTCTTCTGTGAACCCTGGACCGGTGGCTGCAACACCGTGAACATATGCAATGCTGTTCTGGTCTCCTCCCATTCTGCACTGCTAAAAATTGCTATATTGGGTGATGGGCGATGCCATATGTGCGTAGACCATATGGTATTTTCTCCTTAATCTACCGTTGGCTTGTTCATCGTGCATCGCAATATTTTGCTGTAAGCGTGTAAGTTCAGTTTGTCTTTTGGAAGCTGCTTTTATTTGTTAGAGTTAGGAGTGTCCTTACATAGAATACTTGGTTGTATAATAACAGTGGTAAAGGATACCATGCAATGCTATAGATTCAACTGAAGATACCTATTAAAAGGAAAATGTTAAAATAATGTCAAAATCCTTACTGTTAAGGAGTTGAGCAATGTAACTTGTGAGTTGTTTTCATTAACAACAATATGAGGAATGAAGCTTGGAAAACTTGCCTCCCAAAGAGTTATGTCTTCATGAGTGCTGACTTTTGCCTTCAAACAGGGAGAAGCGTGTTAAATATGTGCTATTTATGAGTTTTGCAGCAACTTGACCGCTAACTTGAGGTCTGTGTCTGTATCTGCATCTTGGAATAATATTTTTAAATATTTTAAACAGCAGATGTGCACTGCTTATAGATTTGTGTAAATGTTGACGCACTGTATACAAAATATGTCTCCCATACAATGATCTGTTGACATTATTCTCTGTTGGTTAGCTTCAGACAGTAAAGTCATGACATGTGCTGCTGTTTGGAGGATGCCGAAGGAATTGGAATCAGGCAGTCATGAATCCCCTGATGATTCATCAAGCAACACTCAAACCCTGGAGCTACTCTGTCACCTTGACAACACAGCCCATGGCAATATGGCCTGGTAGGATTCTGCATATTTTATACTCCTAGAAAAATGCATAAAGGATAGACCTGTGCTGTTAGTTTTGTGTGGATTTATATTGTAGAAGCTATGCTATACACTTTAAAACTATTCTATCTTTTTTTTAAAACAAAAAAGGTACAAATTGGATTTTTAGTCACAGATGTTTCATAGATTAAAAACATTTATTATAGTCCTGCAAACACATATGGAGTAACAGCCTGTATACTGTTTTAATCTGTTTTTCCCCACCTACCCCCATCTAAAACCTTTGTTGCACAAAGGTATAATACTTAGCATTTTAATCTTTTTATGGAATATAAATTTGATGTTGCACTTTGGTCTTTGTTTTTCAGTCTTCACTTGACTGATTTGCCATAAGTGCAAGTAATTCATTGTTTAAGGATAAGAATTCATTATATTATATGGTGCCTGTTTAACTACTTGTTACTGTTGCCTAAGAAAAGACCCTCTGCAGTATTGCAGCTCTCCTTGTATTACAGAGGTTTGTTTCCTTTTCCGTTCAGTTATTTAAGAGTTAAATTTGTCCATTGTGTATTTGAAAGTCCTTTGCTTTATTAATAAGTATATGACTTGTTCCCACTGCTTCCTGAATAGATGCAGGGCAAAGAAATGTTAATACACTCAGTCCTTATTTAACATCTACAATGTTGTTTGACATAATTTTGGGAACGCTTGACCACTTTCCACTTGCAGAAAAGGTTGAAACTGTAAGAACGTGGTCTGCTATACTCCTAGGAATACCTTGTCTGTCAGCAAGAATATAGAGTGGAGGTGATCATGCAAGTTGTACAGTCCAAGTGCAAGTTCACAATTATCAAGGAATTTTTAAAAACCCCATAGAATAACTCAGCAGTTTTTTTTTAAAGGAAATGTGACAACTCTGAACTGAAACTGAATAAAGATAATGCAACAACGTCAGATATTGCTGTAAGTGTCTTACATGAGAGTGGGAAGGGCGTCTTTGGTTTCTGTGTTCAGATAGCTGCTCTGTAAGGTATCCATCATACTGTTCTAGTTTGAGCCTTGTAAATTAAATGTCAAGTGAAAAAAGGTAACTAGAAGGTAATATTTGTTAGGTGGTTCTTGGACAACACTGGACATATCAGTGTAACCAAAAGAGTGTCTAGGCTGCTCTTTTTCTAAAATCTCAGCTTCCTGAACGTTAAATTTCTTCATGGTAGTACCTTTTAATTCTTTGCTACTCATTTTCATATGAATACTTCTCTTTATAATGCTTTGATTGTATTAAACAATTCTTGTTTTATTGCTAAAACCTTTTGATAATTAGATTCCATATAATTGGGAATATTATTTTTTGTTTGTTTTAATATGCACCTTTTACTCCTTAAGATTTGTACTTTTTATCTTCCATAATCTGTTTCTATCTGATGCTGGGATGCCAAGACTCTGTGTGGTAGCCTGATCACCAGACAAGTATCAGGATGTGAATGCCAAAAATCAGGCTTTTCCTCTAATATAGCTTGTAGCAAGTTCATGTGCGATTTTCTGTCTCTTATTGTCTGACTTTGTTCAGTACTAGTGCTTAAAAATTTCTGCTACCATTTAGTACTTGTTATCTATATATCTATGTGTATATATATGCATAAAGACTTGAAAATGTCCAGTGTTACAGAAAGGTAGAAGGTATAAGCAGAATACGTGGCGTTAGTACCCCTCGCATTATCTCAGGCAAGCACTGGTGAGTTAAAGGATCTTCTTCTAGAGCAGGCTTTTCTGTTTCTGCCTCAATCATAGCAGAAAGAGCTCGCATAAATCAGTAAAATAAATGTTTTGTGCCAAATGTGTATCACTTAACAGGCCATGTCCCCCTGAGTGGTGTTTACTACAAATAGCAACTCAATTTTTTTTTTGTTACACATTTCAGATGTTTCAAAAATATAAATCTTACTTTAGATGCTTATGGTGCAATTGTTGTTAGAACCAGCTGTAAATCAAACAAGCAATGTGTAAAAGTGTAAATCAAACAATGCAAAGTGTAAATTCTTTTCAAACTTCAATATAAGACCAACATTCTAGTCTGCGCAATCACTTTGAGATCAGCAGTGCTCTGGCATCATATACTTGCAGCACTTATTCTGACTCTCATTTAACTTGCAATTAGAGCATACTCTCATACTTCTTACAAAATACAGGCTGGACACTGAACCTAGGGGTTCAATGTGATCACATATGTTTTAAGGAGGCTGTATAATCCACAGAGCGCAGTAGAGCAATGTAGCACAACTGCTACCCTTGGTAAGGATGGATAAGATTTTAAGTCAGTGATAGCTTTTGAAATCATACACCTCAGTATTTGGTAAAGGCTTATTTCTTTACAGTTACCTTTTAATCTGAGTCAGAATGCATTCCAGACACCCTCCCCCACCTCAAAAAAAAAAAAAAAAAAACCCCCGTAAACTAGGCTTCCATCACCTCTTCCTAGGCTGGGCAGGGCAGAGTGCTGGAGTTAACAGTACAGTTGAGAGGTGCAGGCTGTAGCGCTCACGTGAGCCTTTGGGGCACACTTAATGTGAACTTCCATGGTTTGAGACAGTGGCACGTAGGAAGGTATTTTGTGTGTCTTGGCATCAAGGGCGTAGATGCTTCACAATATTAATGGATCGGGGTTGCAGATCATAAGTAATTGATATTTGACTGTAATTAAAGGTAAAAAAGCAAACCTATCTTGAAAATGCAACTGGCTATGTACTCAGACATCCACTGCCAGCTTCAGAGCTTTATTTGCTTGTACTTTTGTTCATGTTTTCCCTCCTCTACTTTATTTCTTAACTTCTTTTCTTTTTCTTTTCTGTTATAAAGCTTGATAGTTGAAAAATTACCTCACAGATTTTTCTTTTTCTAGTATTGTATATTAGGGCATGCAAGGGGCACTTCCCCCCCCCCCCCCCCCCCCCTCGGTGTTGTCTGCGGTTTTAGTTTTCCTCAATTGCTTACTGGCATTAATAGCCATCTCTGATATTACAAAAAATGAAGTACAGAGAAAATTTTTTTTAAAAGCTTGCTAGATGACAAGTGTTTTTTTTAGTGTGAGTGTAACTTGCAGCTGCTTAGCAGTTCTATTGTTCTCCCTTTTATGTTCTGATCCTCTATAAAATGGCAAAAATTTTAAATTTTAACTGTATCTTATCTTCTGCTTCTCTCTCTCCCTTGATTCTGCATGATATCCTGAATTCTTTACAGGATTTCACTGTCTTGAATCTTAGATTTTCCTTCATAGAAAACATCCTGTATTGTAAATAAATTGTGTATTATATTTAAATCCAAATCTTCAACCATTTGTTATCTCTCTCTTACATTTTAGAGGATGAAAAGAAAAGGGGGGGAAATGAGAGAAAAAATGTATCTGGAACCAGTAGAGTAATTTATAGCACTCATGTCTCTTTTTATTTCTCTTGAATACTTTTGGTAATTTTGAGTGGTTAATATTGTGCAAGTTTAAAACTTTAGGCTATTCAATGTAATTGCATATACTAGGGAATAATTTTGATTCATTAATTGAATAGTGAAATGATAAAACATTGTGTTATGTGCTGAGCCTATGGTGTTAATTTCTGATCAGAATTTGACTCTAGCCTTGTATAACCAAGGGAAACTTAATGAAAGTTAAATCTGACATTGAAGCAAATAATAAGGGAAAAAATTCTTTATTCATGTATGTGAACTAGCTGTATGTAGTCAGTTAACTTCTGACCACTTCTGATAACTTCATATGCTTCAAATGAGAACTAGTTTTGTTGAAGTCTGCAGTTCTTTGTGTTTACCTTGCATTTGTAAATAGTGATACAGAAAATAGTATAGAAATTGTTATCCTACAAGTAAATAACAAAAGGTTTGTAGGGTACTATTTCACTTCTCCTTCCCAACTTGACGGTAGTTTTTTCCTTTAGCTCTCACTGTACTGCCATATTCCCTAGTTTTACTGCCAAATTATTTATGATTTCTGCACACTGAAAGAAAACTGAGCTTTTTTTAAAAGTTTTTTTTCCTATTTATAATGCCTCTTCAGCTATTCTTAGCACTAAAGAAAAAAGGGAGTTGCAGTCTGCCTCAAATGATTTTGCAGGTTAAATAGATACCAACTGTTTTTATTTTCAGTTTTTATTAAATTGCTTTAGAAGTTATGGAAAATGTTAAAAAAAGTTGCAGAAATGGAAAAAATTAGTTATGCAGGAAAATTTTAAATGTTCATGAGGAACTAGCTTTGAACAGGTGTCCCTGTTTTCTTGGTCTCAGGCTCCAGTTGCTCTCTAAAACCCCGTTAAGCATTTACTATTTAGATTATTTGCTCCTTGGAGTAGAATTCTTTCCTTATGTAATATTCTGGAATGACTATAGATGAAGTAATATTGCTGACACTTCCTTACATGATAGTTAAAAATTCAGGGCTTTGAAATTACTTTTGGGTGTCTGTTGGATGAAGAAATGGATCTTTGTACATTCGTAATAAAGTACATCTATTTGGTAAAATGTGAGGGCTGAAGGGGTGCCCTGCAGCCTCACAGTCCACCCAGCCCAGTGTTCAGTCTCAGGCAGTGGTGATGAAGAGGTTATTTATTGAGACCACACTAGCTAGATTCCCAGTCACTTCTTGCAGTCCATTCTCCTCAAATTCCCCCAGTATCCAGAGTTTGGATTAGGGGTGTTAGAGGGGACATCTGTGCCAGGTCTGTGTAAACCTTTCCTGGTTTGGCTGTTCTTCTGAACAGGAGTGGTGATTTTCCTCAGCTGTCAATGCAGTTCTTGGGCAATCATAATTTTCTTCTTAGGCATGTGTCAAATCATTGGAGAAATGGACTCTGAAGAATACTGTTTTGTTGGGTTTTTCCCCCCCATCCAACCATGCAGATGTTCTGTTTGTTTCAAAGAGCACTAATTTAGGAAGAATATGCTTAAACCATGTTGCCATTTTTTGAAAAATCATGTATGAAAATACTGAAATTGTCCCCCCAAAAGCAGATACATGTTTCCTCTAAAATGAGTCTGTTGAGTTCCAGCTCTTCCACAAGTAAGCTTATTTCAGCTCTTAGTCTTTACATTAGTACATGGAAAAAACTAATTGCATAGTGTGATCTCCAGAGGCTGGGCAGAACTTTTACCTGGCAGCTCCCTGTGTGCTTTCCTGCCAGACATTCACACTACTAAAGTTTTTTCCTAGGTTGACCACCTTACTGATCTGTAACAGAGGAATTGGTTGTATATTTCTTTCATAGTATGTCACATATCCATAATATTCACTTTGGGGTTTCTTAAGCCCTATTCAAGAAACACAATGGTAATGCTGTCCGTGGCAGCAGCTGCTCCATGAGGAATATGTTTTAGAATGATAGAGGTTATGTGACTCCTGTCCATCTGCTTTGAAAACAAATCCTAGATTTACAGTTTCCCCATCTCCATCCAGTTTAATTGAAGAAACTCATTTATGTGCTGAAGGGTCCTGTTCTTCTACATGTGCTGTTCATTGTGTATAGCGATTAACTCTGGGTGACAGTAGTTTATCATAAGCATCTGCTTATGTGAAATGTGTTACTCTTTATTAAAAACTTTCTTCCCATTGGTGTTAAGAAAGAAAGTGAAAACAATTTTTAATACTTCTGTAGATCTTTAAACTGTACTTACTATTTCAGATAGTTCTTACTTGACTCTTTGGCCATGTTTCTTGTCCAAAGCATGTTGTCAATTCTTTTTCATATTAATAAATGGGTTTCAGCTTCTCAGTGAGTTGTTCCTAAGACTGTTAAAAAGATGTGCTTGCTTAAAAGTATCTGCAAATCCTCCAAGCAGATACAAGCTTTATGCTTAGTACTGTGCTTTTTCTGGCATGGGATATAGATTTCAACAGGTACCATAAACTGTGCTGCCAAAACACTGCATTCCTACAGTAATTTAACTGCATATACTCTAGACATTTTGTTATTATAGATATCTCACAAAAAAAAACCCTGCAGCTATAATGCATTCTGCTGTCTCAGCACACGTATCTCACATGGACTTGTTCTCAAACACTTGCAAAAAGAAAAAAGAACTTCCAAAATGTTTTAAAATAGCCATTGAATCCTCAGATACTTCAGCCATTGGTAACAGTAGGATAATTAAAATACTACTGTAAAATATTAATTGTGGTAATGTGACAACCTTAGTAAAACTTTTGGAAGAGCTGTTGTATATGTAAACATGTATTTAGCAATTGAGTGATATGGGAAGGCATGGATGAAACATAATGAAGTTAAAAGGGTTTTGCATGTTTGCCATAGAGTATTATTTGTGAGTGTTTCTGCTGTAATATTTAGGTATTCTTGTGACTTTGAGGAAATACATTCTTAATCTATTGGTAGAATCTATTTTTTAGACTGTATTTGATATTTCATAGACTGTCAGAAACAATGCATAACATTTTTAATTAAGTCCCCCCCAGTTCTTCTCTCTCCTCTAAAAGAAAATAAGGAGAATAAATCAGGTTTCATTTAAAAAACAAAAGAAACCCAAAACTGAGCTGCTGAATAGGGATTAGAGAGCAGACCACTACGGGTTACACAGTACTGGGAGACTGCTTTAGGCTACTTCATCAAGAAGAACAATTAGATGAGGCCTTCTGCAGACAGATATAAGTATTCTGGTCCATGTGTGAGACTTTAGCCACCCCAGAATCTGCTGGTAGGGCAACAGAGAAGGGCACAAACAATCCAGGATGTTCCTGCAGAGCATTGATAACTTCCTGACCACAGTGTCAGTGGAGCCAATGAGGAGAGATACTCTGCTGGACCTCAAAGAAGGAAGATCTGGTTGTGGATGGGAAGGTCAAAAGCAGCCTGTGACCATGAGATGGTGGAGTTCAGGGTCCCGAGAGGAGGGAGCAGGGCAAAAACCAAGCTCACAACCCTTGACTTCAGGAGAATAGACTTTTTGGCCTCCTCAGGGATCTGCTTTGAAAAAGTCCCATGTGATAGGGCCCTAGAGGGAAGTGGGTTCCAAGGAAGCTGTTTAATATTCAAGGGCTACTTCCTCCAAGGTCAAGAGCAGTCTATACCAACAAGCATGAAATTGAGCAAAAATCCAGGATATCTAGGTTGGATGTGCTAGTAAAAGGCAGACCTTAGAGCAGAAGGCAGTGTCCTAAAAAATCTGGAAGGATGACTTAATATTCATCATCTATTTGGAATAAATATGTGTGACAACAAACAGGCAAAATTAGCCTCACAGTATTGTTAATCAACTGTAAGGACTTGTCTGCAATATCAAACATGGCGAATTCTCATGACCTTGATAAGACCATGCTACAAAACTTTCTACTGTTTGGCTGAGTAGCTTGTTCGTGCTTTGCTCATACCATGCTGAGAGTATCTACAGAATATAGGTAAATTGGTTGGACTACAGATTAGGGATGTTAAGTACCATCCCCATGTTTCATGGCTTCAAATGTACCAGTGACAATATTTGTCAGTTTAGCACACATGGAGAGCTGGTATAATCAATTTGTATGATTTTGCTTTGCTGTTTTAAGTGTTACTAACATGCAAACCCATGGCCAACCTGACAGAAATCTGAGACTGTTAATGAACTATGAAGGTGGTCACCTGTTGGTCTTTCATGAGTAGCTCAACAGGAATTTTTATGGTTTTACAAAACAGATATTTAGGAGCTCCTACTTAAAACTCAATGTTGCTTTCTTGTAACAAATTCACTACCATGCTTTCCATTAGATTGTGAACTCCTAGGCTTCAGACCACCTTTATCGTGTTTACATGTACATAAATCAGCCTGGAGAAGAGGAGGCTCTGGGGAGATCTAATAACAGCCTTCCAGTACCTGAGGGGGGCCTACAGGAAGGCTGGGGAGAGCCTATTCACAAAGGCCAGCAATGACAGAACAAGGGCTAATGGCTTTAAACTGGAGAAGAGCAGATTTAGATTAGACATTAGGAAAAAACTCTACTATGAGGATGGTGGACCACTGGAACAGGTTGCCTAGGGAGGTGGTTGAGGCCCCTTCCCTGGAGACATTCAAGGTGAGGCTCAACGAGGCCCTGAGCAACCTGGTCTAGTTGGTGGTGTCCCTGTGACTGCAGGGGGGTCGGACTAGATGACCTTTGAAGGTCCTTTCCAGCCCAGATGATTCTATGATTCATACCTCTTCACTGTTGAAATTAATTGGGTCATAAAGCAAGAATCACAATTCTTTTTTCTTGCTATAAACTTGTTTAATTATAGCTGCAGTAGACAAGGAAATACAGTGAATAAAGCATGATACTTTATTTTTCTTTCTGCTTTTTTTTTTTATAAAGACTTTATGGAGTTGCTAACACTGTAGTATGACAATTTAAGGAAAGAATAAATAAATTTAGTGGCAAGTGCTTTGTATGTGTCACCTTCTTTTTGGATACTTTTGTATTCATTTCTACAGGAGTTTTATTTTTCTGACTGTAAAAATAATTTAAGAGCCAGAGTAAAGCCCAGCTGTCTTTGGGCTTCTTGTCCAAAATGATCTTTAACTTAATTTTTCATTCCTCTCAGCAGCATCTTAGCTAAAATGGCCCCTAAAATAAATTCACCTTTTCCTTAAGTTTCTTTTTTAGGAAGCTATGATTCTAGTTTTACTGTATATTGAGGAATAAGACACCTCTGAGGACATTCTCTGAGAATTTTTGAGACACAGAATAACTTAGATGTGCTTCCTGCAGCATGAACTTCAATACATTACAAATTAGCTAGAGAAGTTTCATTCAGAAATGTGTCTGCTCTGTAGAGCACTCGAGTAAGGAGTAAGAATTGCGAGTTCCAGGTTGTCCTCAGTCTGATCTCCTCCCTCTTACAATATTGTTCTAATCATCTATTAGCAGAGTCGCCTCTCAATTTGAATCACTGTACTGCAAAGAAGGCAGGATATTTGTGTCCATAACACACGCATTTTTCTGATGGGCTGCTTTGATGCTGCAGGATGTTCTGCTGAATTACCAAATGTTTGGGTGTATTTTCCATTTTTGCAGTGCATAAGAATTTTTGGTCTAGAAATTTTTTTCCACTTAAAGAAATAATTATAGAAGCGACAACTATTTATGGTTAAGCAGTAGTTAATGCTTGCATTGTGGCTGGACTGCAGTTCATATCTGTGAAAGTGTATGTTCCTTTATTCTTCTTTAGTCTATAATGGAGAACTTTGAATTGTTCATTTGTAAAAGCTCAGTACATTAATAAATGATGGTGTTAACTATCTTTTCAGCATAAAACACAGATAATAGAGTCCTTTCATGTGTGCATTTGATTGAATATTTTAAATTCTCTTTTTACTTTACTAGGAAAATGTTCTCTGTAGGATTTAATTTTTTAACCAGAAACTACTATCTAGAAGCTAATTTGAAGCATCAGGAGTCAGATGATAACAAAATGGGGTAAAAGGCAACAAATATAATTGCTTGTCTGCTGTTTATAGATTATCTAAAGAGCAGCCGTGAAGTTGACACTTAGTTTCTGAGTGGCAGCTGTGAATTTGACAATTATCTTGTCCATTTCCAAAAACTGTAAGCATCAGCAACTGTTGACACGCTCAGGGTAGTGGTATTGCCTGGTTTATCTGTTTTCCTTTTGAAAGATTATCACCACCTCTGCTGTGTCTGAAAATTGTTCTAGATGAAAACTTCAGTTTTTCTAAAATGTGTATCTTGATTTGAAAGCCAGTGGGGTTTTTTTTCAGTCAACGGTATGTTGTTATTTTTTTCCTTCTCCACAGTATTTCATGTTTAATATTATGTTGTCATTTAACCCCAGCCAGCAGCTAGGACCACACAGCCACTCACTCGCAATGGGGGAAAGGATTAGAAGAGTGAAAGTGGGGGGGGGGAACCCAAACTTGTGGGTTGAGATAAAGGCAGTTTAATAGGTAGACCAAAAGCTGCACGCACAAAAGCAAAATAAGGAATTCATTCATGGTTTCCCATGGGCAGGCAAGTGGTCAGCAGGGCTCCATCATGCATAATAGTGACTTGGGAAGGCAAACACCATCACTCCAAATACCACACAGCTATTCCCTCCCCTTTCCTGCTCCTTCCCCCAGCTTTATATACTGAGCATGATGTCATCTGTCATGGAACATCCCTTTGGTAAGTTGGGGTCAGCTGTCCCACCTGTGGCCCCTCTCAACTTCTTGTGCTCTCCCTCCTTTGTCCCTGGTAGGGCTGTGTGAGGAGCAGAAAGCAACAAACGAAACCCACCAGTGTGCTATCAACATGGTTTCTCATCCCATATGACAGCCCTACAGCAGCTGCTGGCAAGAATGTTAACTCCCTCCCAGCTGAAACCATGACACATGCAGGCATGACTATGGAATACAGCTGAATGTGTTACAAAGAGTGATTTGAGTAGTGTTTGCTTAGACTGAAATGTGAATGATCGCTGCACCCCACACCCATGAAACAATGAACTTTCGTAAAGACAAATTAAATAGAAGCAAAATGAGCATCTCACGAGGACAGAGTGAATGTCAAGAGACATTTTCATACCAAGGTATGTTGCCTAGGTTATAATTGGCTCTAATTAGCACACAGTATTTGACTATAAAAAATTCTTTACCTTGAAGCTCAGTGACACTCAAAGATGTGATATTTCTTCCTACCTTCGAACACATCAAACAAACTGCTTCCAGTCTGGCTTTTACAATTGAAAATTCAATAATCGGTGCAGGAAAGATACACTAACACACATACACCAACAGGCATAAAGAATATTGATGTCTGTCTGGAAGAACTCTTAAAGGGTTAATTGGTCAAAACATATCATTGTCTATAATTAAAAATATATCTGCATATATCAATGCCAAATGCCAGTTATACTTTCAGTAGTATGTAAGAAAAATGATGGACTTAAATGAAATCAGAATCAACTTGAAAATCTCTCAGTTACCGATTCAATGGTGTGATGATCCTGATGTCTTTTAATTTCACTTTAAAGAGCTGGTTTGTGGGAGATTAGCTATGATCACATGCAGGTTATAGTGCATTAATTTTTTTTGATCCTGGTACATGTGTTTATAAAATGTTTTCATCAGAAAACATTTGAAGGATTTAATTGGTATATCTGTGCCACAGAACTGTATGAAATTCTGAAATACCCACGCCAGTTGGTTACTTCTCATTAGTATGGGCAAAATGATAGTTGAATGTCTAATTGAAACTGCTTCATCATTTTTATTATCAATGCTCACTTTCAGTTGTTTATAAGTTTTTTCCAAGTTGTACCATGCAACTTTAAGAGAAACACTTTTGAAAATAAGATTGGCAATACTACAGACAAACCAGTCCAATTTAAAGCAAATTGTAGAATCATTCTAGTTCCGTGTCCTTGTTAAAACACATTTAATAACATGATGGTAGCTTAATGTGCTAAATGAAGTGATTTTGTCCTAATACAAGAGACCTCATTACAAATGAACTTTTTATAAGTAGTTAATTTTCATGGATTGACAACATAATAAGGATGCAGATCATGGTTCCAGGAGAAAATAGATGCAGAAGCTAGTCCATCCTTTGATCTGCTCTCTTGCCTTAGAGAAATGTTCAGTGGATGATGAGTAAGCCAACACACCCTTTTAGTTATGGTTCCAGCTTGTTGATCTACTTGGTGTTAATTTTTTTTTTTTTTGGTGTAGTTCTTTCTCTGCATAGTCTGGCTTCTCTAACAGTAAACAGGTGCACTCATCTGTCTGTATATCTAATACTTGTACTAAAAGTGTAGAGTAAAAAGCAATGGAACTCTTTGTTGAAGAAGCAAGAGGATTTTGAAAGGAAGGTATCAACTAGAATAACTGTGGTTGTGTTTCATTTATGGTGTGAAAAAAATTACTGTATCATTTCTTTCTGTTATATGCAACTTCCTATTTTCTTGTCCTTGTGCTTTATACCATAAGATTAGATCAGTTCATGGACTTAAATCTGGGGTCAGCTGGGCCATACCCACTGTCTTAGAAAGGTAGGAATAATGCACAGTTGGGGATAAAATGAGAGCATGCATTGTATGCAGCACCAAGTAAGAAAGTAGCTCTCCCTAATGTTGGGCTCACTTGCCCGGTGATGCCAGGCTGCATCTATTCCTGCAACCATCTCTCATCTCTTCAGTCCAGATACTAAACTGATTCATGCAAAAAGCTAAAGAGGCTAGTAAACTTATGTTTAGTGACAGGCTCTTGACAAACTTCAAGAGATACTTCTTCCTATACGTACTGAGGATGAAAAAACATATCAGTTGCCTTTGAATAACTTAAAGATTATTTTTCTAGAGATGGAGAGAAGCTTTTCCTTGTAGCTATTGATACATAGTTGTGATCTCTGCTTCCAGTTATATTGTGTCACTACAAGATGATTGGGAGGATGACTTTTAGAAGTCTTGCATATGTAAGCCTATTCTCATAAAATGACAATTATTACTCCTTTAACCTTAACTGTTGTCTCCAGCAAATCTGTTAGGGTTATAGTGCATATACTTCGCTGTGATGCCAGTACTGACTGGTTTGAATATACTGCTTCTCATAGGCAGAACTAGAGATGAGGGCTCATTTCTTTCATTCCTTCATATATAGCACAAAACTGGTTGAATCACAGGTAAAAAGTATGTGTTTATTGAGTCATGGTGACAGCTGTTGAACTGGAAAAGGTTTGCATCAAAGTTCTGAGGCTTATGATTTTTGGTGTGTATTCTAAAAGGTTGCACAATATGACATATGTAGAACTCTGAGGTTTCAATCTAAAGCAATTAAATACGAGTGTATGCCAAGGTCTCCTTTTTTTTTTTCCTGTGTATGTGTGCAGAATGATGGCTACAATGACATAACAAATGTGCAAAACAATATATGATTCAATATGCAGAATGGGCAACAAATGGAGTAAGGATTTCGAGGAGCCCACTTTTAATGGGGCTAGTTAGTATCAATTATCTGTCCCTAGATACTAGTCTAACTAGTATCTATGGAAGTTGGATGGCATTCCTTTTTCTGAAAGATTTGGGCAGGATATCAAGGGAAGTTGAAAGAAAAACAAAAGGATGTGTACAGCAATACTGACTAAAATATTCCATAAGCAAGCCTAAGTTTGCTGTCACGTAGCTTTTAAGTAACTAATGCAACAATAATATTCATCTACTATGTTTAAAAAAAAAAAATTGCTAGATTGCTGATTAAGAGCAGATTTGGCACTTAAAATATGGGATGGATTTCAGCTGAAAGAAACGTTAGGAGTTTGGTTTAACATGTTTTGGAATAGATTAGATATGTAGAGTTAAAATGCCATTCTAGTGTGAATTCTGGTTGGTTTTAATGTTAGGTTGGTTTTTTTTTTTTTCATTTTCTATTTTACAGTGTTATGTGGGAACCAATGGGAGATGGTAAAAAAATTATTTCCCTGGCTGATAATAACATATTATTGTGGGATTTGCAGGAAAGTTCAGCCAAAGCTGTGGTAAGTATTTTTTTTTTAACAAATCATGATATACTTAAATATAATGTACAAAAACTAATGTTCACTAGCCTAAAATTTGCTAATCTTTTAACCACACCTTCAGAAATACTTTGTTGCCTTTAATGTGTGTGTGGGAAATGAGTACTCTATCAGTTGTCTTGAATGTGAGTTTTAAGGGTAGTATTTTTTATTTGTTGCTGGGGTTAATTATTTGCCTTTTTCTAGAGTTTCCTTATTTTCCTACTGATTTTACAGTAAATAAAACAAAGCAATGCAAATTTGATAAATGTGTACGAGGGAAAAATTGGTGGTCAATAAAGCTAAAGGTTATTGAATTCAGATAATGGTGTATTAACTCATGTTGATTAATACCATGCAGCCTTATATTTAATTTACAACCTTTGTTGTATGTATAAGCATAATATAAGTTTCTCTATTTACTATGCATTGATTTGAGCTCTTAGTGTTAATTTAATTTAGTACTATACTGTCTATTCAGGTTATATCACTCATTGTTAAAACTTTGTTATACAGGAGCATATGTAAGATGGTGTCATTAGCATAGATTTTTGTTATGCTACCTCTTATAGATAAGCAAAAAAATCTTTATTTAGGTATAATAACATATAGATAGAAAACTTTGAATGTTTCTAGATAGAGTAATTTAGGTCACTGTCTGTCCTTAAAAATGGAAACTGATTATGCCAAGGATGATATTATCCAGTTGATCTGTTGTCACTTCTTGAGTTAATTCCCCAGTTTGACTTGTTTAGGGATAATTTATTTTCTTGGGTGCTTCAGAACCCGACTTTTTAAGTGGCAATTTCTTAAAGACCCAAAACATTGTGTCTGTAAACTCTTCCCTGTTGTACCATCTGACTGTGTGTAAGTGGGTGAAGTCTTGAGTTGTTACTATTTTACTAGATTTTGCATAGTGTCATTATAATGTAATATAATATAGTTTAATTTTTTATGTTCATAACTACATCCTTTGGTTTCCTTCACTAAATGAGCTTTTTTTTCCAACCTGGAACTTCACTCAGTGTTATGTTACCTTCCAAGGCTTCTTCAAGGTAGTGCTTGATTTTTGTCAAATTGATGTTGAGAGTTTCCGAAGGTTGGTCTCCAGGAGCTTGACTGTAGCATTGTATCCACTGGTTTTGCATTGCTCCTGCATTAGTCAATATTTCTTTTCTAATGCGTGTGTAACACACAAACTTCTTGGAATGTCTTCTTTAAACCTGGTGAAAAGCTACTTCTGGGAGTGGTGCTGCTTCCCTGCTGCATGTCTTCATGTCTTTTTGAAGTGTTGAGACTGCTAGACTACTTAGCATTTTCCTTTTCTCCTCCTTTCCTCTTCAGTGAGGACAGAGCTGCTCAAAGTTCTTTTGAATGTTAATTAGTTTTTTCATTGTCCCAATCACTTTCTAATAACTGCCTCAAATATCTCCCTAATCTCTCTGAAATATGATTTCCTTTAGGATGCTCTCTAGAGTGTTACCAGTTTCTCTATAAGTATGTGTGGAAATCATGTAGTGAATGCCCAATTATTTTTTTTTCTCATTTTATTTTGCTTGGTAATTATTTACTAAAATGTTGCATGTTGTCTCTTCCTTTTACCGTTCCTTTCCCCAAAACTAACCTCCTTGCTCTGTCATGCAAGTAATTGTGAGTCTAACTATGACTTCCATTTTCTTTCTCTTCAATTGTTAGAATTGCAATATGCATAATTTTGGAGAGGACTAGACTCTCCAATCTTTGTAATTTCAGCATGATTTTGGAAATCAATATTTCTGTCCTCAAAGCAATATTCAGCTCACCAATCCCTTTAGTATTTCAATTAGTGTTCCATACCTAGAGTATCTTTTATTCTGTCGCTTTTAAATCAAATATTGATGGCAAAATAAGGACTCCAGAACGCAAAACGATAAAGGATCAAGAGGATTTAATCTGTGGCATTTGTTACATACTTATATTTGATAAAAGGAAGCAAGAAAACAGAAAATTAAATTCTGCATCAAAAAAAACTGCTTCATCTAATGAAGCCAGGATTATGAAGTTAAGGTGTATCAATGCTTGACTGACATCTTCAGATAGGAGCATTAAGAAGGGTCTGTTAAAAACCTTTCTTTGAAGAAGTTAGGAGCATCATTTAGATTTTATGGTCAGCCATTCAAGAGACCTGATACAGAATTTGACTGATTTTTCTAGATTTCTATCTAAAATAATCTAGTATGTCATGCGAGTGCACTGTAAATTAGTATTGCTTGTAATTAAAATTTTACCTGGAAATAACTGTTTACCTTATGCTCATTTATGAGTTACCCTTAGATGATATTTCCTTCATCACTGAGTCAGTGACCAATTTAAAAGTCAAGTTTAATAGTGAAAGTCCATGAAAACTCGATTCTCAGAAAATGTACCTCCAGGCATCTAAATCTTGAGCCAGGTGAATCTCTTCTAAGATGACCAGTATTGTTGCATTTCTGATGGATTTTTGTCTGTAATAAGTTTGTCCCCAGCATATCTTTGGGTACCTGAGTTAACCACAGTACAGCTGAACAAGACTCTAAGGAAAGCTTGATCATTCTTTCAAATGCCTACCTTCAACTTTCTAGAAAGTAAAACGATGGCAACCTGAAGCCAACTGTAACAGGCTTTTTCAGACCTGGAATTAATTGCTGTGCATTTCTGAAATCTTTCTAAACTTACTATATAGCTCTGGGGGGTTTTTTGTTGGTTTGTTTGGGTTTTTTTTTTCCCCTTTCATTGTTTTTTGCTAACTTGTTTCTTCATTGCACTACTTAATACAGTAATATTTGCCTGTATTTGCATTAAGACAAGCTTCTCCTCTCCTTTTGATCATTCCCTTTATTATTGTTTTGAGGACATTACCTTCTGGGGTGAAACTAATCTTATGCTTACTGCATCATTACCTTTTGCAATTAAATTAGCTATTCTTTGTCATTTATAATCATTAGCTGAACCTAAGAGAAGCCCAGCCAATTCACAAGGTCTGGGTAGATTCTACAGAAACGATGACAGTAATATTTCTGTATACACACTTTAGGCGAGATGTCACCAAATCACTAGAACTTTTCCTTGGGTAAACGCAATATGGTTTGGAATAGCAGATGAGTACAAATGGAGATGTTAAAATATATATATTTTTCTGTTTGCCTTATATTTTCACAAAGGGGAGGAGTAGAGGTGTGGTTTTGATAATTTTTATACAAATGATCAATTAGATTCCTTTTAGATTTCTTATCCCTTCTGGATTTTTTAGTAGCATTTAACCTATAGGTGGTCTTAATTCAGAACAACAGAAAATGCCTGAGAGTGCCGTTCCAGGCAGAACAGAAGATCTTGTGGGAAGATTTCATAGTCTATCTGGGGGAAAGTAATGTATCCAAATGTAGGAGGATATTAGGAATAAGCATGAGATACTTTCTTGGCAAGATGGCTGCTGTTTCTTAAGACAGGAAATACATTGTGGACTTCAGTGAAGAACTTTGTGGAGTGCCCCATAATTACAGCAACTAGAATAGACGTAGATTAATTGTAGGAGGGCAAAAAAATTTCTGAAGAAAAATGAAAGAGGAATTACTGGGTCAGAAAGAGAATAGAAGACCAGTTCTTTAAGAGTTTGGTGTTACGATCAATTTTATTTAATGGTCTTCTTAATGAATGTAGAAGTAGGAGTGAAATGATAAAAGTTGTTTATGTCAGAAACTTGGAACACATCTGTGTATAGGAGTGAAATATGATGAAAAAAAGATGAACTTGATGTTTAGTTTAATTTTTGCAGTTTAAACCAGAAAACTTGTCTTTAGGAATAAAAATATTTTCTTGCTGTGCCATACAAACTCTGCACTTAAAAACATGTAGATTCTGTTGCTTTGCTATTCTGAGAATGACTCTGAGCTGCCATTGTGATGAGTCTATTTGAAAAGGTGGATGATTGTGGGATGGTTCAGGAGAGAACAGTTATGAAAGGACTTCCTGGGGGTTGCCTGCAATGGGAGGAGTTTAACTCGATGAATTTAAAGTCCTCATCAATATTTCTATTTCTGTCAATAACAAGCCAGAACAGCCCTCATCCCTTCTTAATGTGGGTCTTAAAATATTCTTTCAATGACCTCGTGGTTATTACAAGTATGTCTCCTTGAGGTTGTCTTGAGATCTCCACACAGTCTCCAGCATGAACAGGATTGTAACCCGTTTCGAGTTGATGAGGGTATGGTTAAACAGAAAAAAAACCAAAGTTGTGTATGATTTATCTTAACGAGTATAGTAATCACTACCAGGAGTTAACTTCTTTGAGTTTATACTCTTTAGAAATTCTAAATATTTATCATAGAATCATCTGGGCCGGAAGGGACCTTCAAAGGTCATCTAGTCTGACCCCCCTGCAGTCACAGGGACACCCCCAACTAGACCAGGTTGCCCAGGGCCTTGTCGAGCCTCACCTTGAATGTCCCCAGGGAAGGGGACTTAATTGATATTTCTTCACTACTCTGGCTTCGCTGAGGAGGCAGTCAAGATCAAATAAGCATGTGCAGTGTAAGCCTGTGAATATTTCATAAATGGAATAATGACTCTAGTGGTCTTATCTGGAATGCACTTGGATGTCCGTCAGTCTTACAGCCTCTTGGGGAAGATATGAGAGTTCCTTAGCGCTTGCTTTTTTGTGGGCTTTTTGGTTTTTTAAAATTTATTTATTTATTCCATTTACAAAACAGCTGTTGCTGTAGGAGTAAGAAAACTAAAATTATTAGAGAAATTCTGAGCTTTGTGTGGCCAAGACTGATTACTAAAGAAACTCAGTTTAATTTTTGAAATGACGCACTCAAGCTTTGGGTATTCTCTTCTGCCTGGAATCTAGTATGTGTCAGAAAAAACAGTGCAGTTTAGTTTATTATCTTGCATCCAGTATTTTTCTTTATATATGTTAATAACCTGCAAGTTGTAGAAAGGCTTTTGGACAGTTTTTGTACTTGAGGAATGGTGCTAAGGGAGTAGGTTTGGTCACAGTGTTATATCATTCATTAACACGAGCCGTATATGATCTTGCATTCTGGGAAGTCTATGTTCTTTAAAGAAAAAATCTGAAAAATTTTTGGAAGACAACACACGTAGGTAGCATAGACTTCAGTGATACAAGAGCTGTAATTTCTAGATTATTAATCTGAATGCTAAATAAATAGGATATTCTTGGTGAAACTGTAACAGTAAAAAGTTAGCAAAATACAGAAATAGACATTGGTACCATTTACAAACGGATTTAAGCAGTCTTGTACTGACAGCCTGTCTTTCTGTTGATGTCATTAAAGTTTATGTGAGCAGTATGTATGTTTTAATCTTTTTCATCCATCAGGGTGTAATATTTCTGCTGAGAAATCTTCTGTTTAATAGAATATTAGGTGATGTGTTAGGATATAGGTAAAGGCGAGAAGTGATCCAATGAGATTCAGTGCAGTAATCTGCTTTGGTGGAATATCTCTTAATGAAACACTTTGAAATATGACCATTGTGTGAAAGATGACCAAATAAGTCTGGTGTCTGCCTAGCCACTTGAAATGTGTGTAAATTTTATATCTGATTGGAATGAAAGTATTTTGGTTTTCCTTCCCCTCTTTCCCCCTTTAGATATTAATCCATTTCAGTAAGTGATTAGAAGTAATTTGCAGTGTCTTCAGCTTTATTTTTTCCCCATGTTCCCATGGAATTGGAGTGTAACTTGTTGTACAACTTCAAAGAGAAAGTTGATTGATTTGTACCTTCTTTTTATTAACTGTGGAGATACAGAGGTGGCTGCTCTACGACAGGTAAACCTCGTTTTGAAACTGAAATCCTTAAATCTCACAGATTATAGATTTGTGATCTAGTACCTACTATTATTTTAATAGACATGTATGTGATGATGTGGGCACCTGTGCCTAGATTTCTTATTTTTAAAAGCTGCTATATTTTTATCAAAGAGTCTTTGACACTATAATTATGTTTCTATAGATAAAATTTGCCATTTTGACATGAAAAAACAGTCTTGTAAGACTGTTCATCAGACTAAATGCATGTGTTTATTTGTCTGAGGCAGCTACAAATTTGTGCAATGTGTCCATATTGCTTATCTACTCTTACAATAAATGATCTGAAACTGTTTATTTTCATTTATAAAGTAGTACAGTACTTCTGATAGTTGTGAATACATTACACTGCATCAGCCTTTGTAAAAATTACTTTGAGAGATACAAAATCAGCTTTAGCTTTTAATTTTTTCCATTTTTTATTCTAGGATTTTGGTGGTCTGTTACACATGGAACAATAGGCTATTGTGCAGATTTTGTCTTCAGTGGAACTAGTTTCATTTTAGCATTACATTTAGAAAGACTGCCAGCTTTGTTTTGTTATTTTAGCTTTCTAGTTCTACAGCCCTGGAAGGGAAAGGACAATTAAAATTTACTTCTGGAAGATGGAGCCCACACCACAATTGCACACAGATTGCGACAGCCAATGATACTAATGTTCGAGGATGGGATACACGAAGCATGAGGTAATAAGAAATTTCAGTCTTGTTCTCTAAAAGAGACAAATCTCCTTTGGAGATAGATTCTTTTTTTTTTATTTTTTTCATTGCTTCTAATGTTTGTGTGTGGGTTTTTTGTTGGTGTTTTGTTCTTTTTTTTAAAGATTACAAATGTGGCAAAGTTATTGCTTACAGAAGGAATGCTTGGGCTTGCATAGCTGATAGATTTAGAAGTTAGTAAAGTTTTTTCTCTGTTTTCCCTCCCTCGGCTTCAATTCTAACTTGTATATTGGTTATTATTGAAGTATAAGTAAGTACTAGTCTCAAGATGATTTTCTCAATGTATAGGTATTACCTGAATAAAGGTGTTCTCTAACTCAATATGAAAATGATTTAACAACAGTCCTAACTATGCTATGAACTGTCTTCATAGCATACTATTTAAAGATAACTTCAATCTCGGAAGGTGATTCACAGGTTAAATTTTATTTTTTTCTGATTTTAACAAAAAAGCATACTATACTATATTAAAGATTGTAGCATGCTAATTATATGAAACTACTGAATCTATCAAAGTCATAACCCAATCAATTAAAGCTTTGAATATACCTAATAAGGTGTTTACCTCCCTCCTCAGTTGTGAGCTTGATAAGGAAAGGAATGATGTTGTGCACATCTGTTGCCATGACTACTAAAGCCTGTGCAAGCTTTTTTAAGATACGCTTTATCCCCTTAGCACACAGTAATTTATCACTAAACCGAGAAGACTGATGTCTTGTAATAACTTTTGTTGCCTTAAAGGGGGATGACTTTAAATTTAGTTCAATAGTTCCTGCCAGCACAGGGGTGTAGCAATAAATCCCCATGTTTGCCAGCCTTATGCGTTTTTGCCAAAAAGGTTTATTTAATTTAAGAAACAAAAGGTAAAAAATACAAATTTAATAATTAAAAGTCACTTCCTGTATGCTTGCCATCAGGTTTGAAAGTCTGGTCCTTTCCTTGTAAAAGGATATATATAAAAAAAGAAATCTAACTTTTGTATATTTTTTATTTATGAAGACTCCTTTTAAATGAAGTGTACAAGAGAGGAAAGGTCAGTCAAAGGAAAAAGGGTGGGTTCTTAAGTTCTTTTTATTTAATGTTTTTGTAATAAACCTTTTTTTAACACATGCAGACAGACCTTAAGATTAAAGCCTGCGTATCTAAGTAGAAAATGTTAGATACTGTGAAGTCTGCTTCATGCTCCATCTCATTAGAAAAAGCCTCTCTATCTTGCATTAAATGAATACTCTGAGTAACTTCTATGAAAGATAGGTATCTTTCATAGATAAATGAAAGATAGAGAAGTCCAGATATTAACAAGATCCTCAGTGAAAAGGTAGCTTGGTTAACAAAAGCAACCCCCACAATTCCAATTACTTTAAGTGAAGCTCAGGTTAGATAGTCCTTGAACCAATTTATGAGTACTAGGCTATGCCAAAGAGCTGTTTGCAATGCACTTGAAAAATATGTGCAAGACTAAGTCTTATCTGCTATTACACTATAATATGTCTAGAATGATATGAATATTTGATAATTACTAGTTAGGCTGGAAGTAGGAGTTTCAAGTCAGGGCAGTATAAACTGTGGCAGTGTAAGAAGCAAAAAATAAGAAGGGGCAAAAATCAAGGACAGAAAACTGCTATACCAGCAAACAATAGGAGAGGAGAGATACTGAAGAAGTAGCTGGAATAGCTACTTCAGTGGAGTGCAATTATGGTATCTGTGAGATAGAGGGGGTAAATGATTTCTCACAGCAAACGCAAGGGAGGAAAAAAGAGGTTGACAGGAAAACTCTTAGACTTTACTGGGAAGCAATCTTAATCAGAGAAGGGCTTGTGAAGCAGAGGAGAGAGACACTTGGCTGAATGGATTTAGAGAGAGAATTGTATCAGGAAAATTCAGACTGGATAAGTTCTAAAAAATATAGAAGAATATGAGAACATGGATCCAGTAGGTGGAGAAAATGTTCATGTGGTCTGGCCTTAATCTTATGAGGCAAGTGGGAAATTCAGTGTAGGTGTTACTGCTGTAGGTAGGATGACTGAATGAAAGAAAAGAGTATTCATATTTGGAAAGGGATCACGTGGTCAGAATAATAGTTAAGTTGGAATAAAGGCTTTCATGGTAAGCACTAATGAATATAGTGGACAGTGGTATTTTTTTTTAAGCCCTTACACACATCTCCATGAGCAGTGCAAGAAAGAAGTTAAAGGTGCAATGAAGGAAGAAAGAAGTATTTTATTCCTGCAAGCATGCTTGAGATTTTAAAAAATTACCATAAAGATGTTTCAAGAAATTAAAAGGAAGTATTAACTTCAGCTCTCATAATAACTGGTAGAAAGACATACCCGAGTGTATGCCATACTTCTCAAACTCTGAGAAGAGTGTTAAATTGAGTATCTAAGTAATATCCTCTATAGGATAGAATCGTAGAATAGTTTGGGTTGGAGAGGCCTTTTAGAGGTCATCTAGTCAAATCTCTGCAATGAGCAGGGACATCTTCAACTAGATCAGGTTGCTCAGGGCCCTGTCCAGCGCAACCTTGAATGCTTCCAGGGATGGATCATTTACCACCTCTCTGAGCATCCTATTCTAGTGTTTCACAACCCTCATAAAAAAAAAAAATCTTCTTTATATCTAATCTAAATCTTCTGGTTTTTAGTTTAAAACCATTGTCCCTTGTCCTATCACAACAAACCCACAAAAGTTTGTTCTCATCTTTCTTGAAGGCCCCCTTTAAGTACTGAAAGGCCCCAGTAAGGTCTCCCTGGAGCCTTCTCTTCAACAGCAACCACCCCAATTCTCTTAGCCTGTTTTCATAGGAGAGGTGCTCCAGCACTCTGATCATTTTTGTGGCTCTCCTCTGGTCCACTCCTAAAGGTCCATGTCTTTCTTGTGTTGAGGACTCCAGAGGTGGATGCAGTAGTCCAGGTAGAATCACTATCCCGAGAGACTGCAGTAGCAGTCAGGGTAGGGCTTAGTGTGGGCTTGGCATGCTTTGAATCTCTCCTTCTGGAGTTACTTTGCTTTATATTAGTAGTTAGGTACTAACAGCAAGAGACTTCTCTCTCTGGTCTTGACAGAAGTTCATGTGTACTGTTCAAGAAATACAAAGTTTTGGTAAGTCTGTGTTTTCCAAAAAGAAAAATTTTTCTTTTAAAGAAAGAAAAAAAGCTCACAAACCATTGACAGTTTCTAGTGAAGAAACCTGCTTAGATTAGAAACCTGCAAATCTAAGCAGAACTTTGGTAGATGGTGGCTTTGAG
Source organism: Scolopax mira (assembly GCA_004320125.1). Lineage (NCBI taxonomy): Eukaryota > Metazoa > Chordata > Aves > Charadriiformes > Scolopacidae > Scolopax > Scolopax mira. The sequence goes on from BJBW01003282.1 coordinate 103,004, forward strand.
AAAAGTAGCAGTACAATAGTGGAAACAAATAAAATCCCCAAATCCTAAGTTTAAGAGGTGAGGTAGAGAGAACTGATGGACCACAGTGTTTTGAATAAGGATACTAGGTTGTTAGCAGTATTCCACATGTTTTCTGAAGTAGTCCAGATGCTTGAGTATGCATGGGGCTGAGTAGTTTAAGGGCCACAGAAAAATTAATGATAAATGCCAGAGATAAAGAAGATAAGTTCAAAATAGAGCAATAATAAAAACTGGTTCATATCTGTTGCGTGCCTTGCATCTCAGCTTTTCATACAGGGAGACCTAGAAGTCATAAATGCAGAATTAGTATAACTGCTTAGGGGTGGAGAAACTCTTATCTGAAAATAGAGTGGTTTAGTAGCAGACATTTCCTAAGGTTCTTAAAGAGCTATGCTGGAATCATCTGGAGCTACTGTTTCCTTTTAGCTCCAGATGATCCTAATGCAAACAAGGAAAGAGCAAAGCTTCAGAGCAAGCTGAGAAATCTATACAAGTCGCTGTTGTCAACAGCTGGGATTTCCCTAAACTGTGCACTAGCAATGGGAACTCTAGGTCTGCGGGTGCTAAGAGGATTATGCAAGTTTCCAGGTAAACAGATTTCTGCCAGTGGAATGCAATTAGCTTTTTATAGACCATTTAATTTTTTTAATGTGTTTTACAGGCAGATATATTGCATAGAAAATGCACATGGACAGCTGGTACGAGACCTAGACTTTAATCCCAATAAACAGTACTACCTGGCTAGCTGTGGAGATGACTGCAAGGTGAAATTCTGGGACACAAGAAATGTCACTGAACCAGTGAAGACACTAGAGGAGCATTCCCACTGGTAGAACAAATTATCTGCATGCTGTTTGGCGGGTGGATGGCTTATGTAATTTATTCAGCTAATTATTTTACTGTTTAGGAACAATGCAAACTATGTTTGTGCTGTTGTGAATAATCATTTTTCTGCACAGAGGAAAGGTTTCAACGTGTGAATGTTACTTGTGTGTTTGTAAATCGTCTGAATTTAGACAATGTCAGTCTAACTGGTTAATGTTTGGAGATAGGGGTGCACCTTTGAGAAGCTGGGGTGAGGTGTGCCTTCCCAAACTGAGCCTGATCAGCTGCACCTGATCTATCCTGCTCTTGGGGAATGGTTGAAATGCTCAATAATTCAGCCCCAAAATTTTCATGCTCTTCACAGCCCTTAAGCCAGAATATCCGAGTGAGTCATTGTATTCTCTGAGGTAATATTTAGAGCTTCTATGTACCGCTCTGGCCTGTGGCTGGAGCAAGGAAAGAATCTTGTCTGACGTTTGCAGACTCCAGTGGCTAAGAAAAAATGAGTGGTTCATATTTATAAAATTTGGGTTGGAGTCATTCTTGCGAAATAAATCTGGACCCTGATGCTACTTTGAGGGGAATGAATTAACAGAAGCAGTATTTGTACTTTTTTCCAGAAGATTAAAAGAAGAACAACAAAACGGGAAGCATAAGACATCTGGTATTAACTTGATATGTAAAATGTGACAATTTGAAGAAAAATATAATCCTACTTTTGTTTTAGGGTGTATTTTAAACTTACTGAAAGAATGTTGTGAGATTTTTGTTTAAAAGGTTATTTGTTTTGCTTTGGGGAAATTTTTATATTTAGAACTTAAATATTTATCTGATTTACTGAAAAATTAATTGCCATGTGCCCTCGAGGAATGATACCACTGAATAGTGTGTTTTGTTCTTTAGATTTCTTTTTTATTTAAAAAAAAACTTAATTGTTGAATTGTAAAGACACCTCATGTAAAACAGATGACATGCCAGATTAAAAGCCAAATGAAGATAGAAAACAACAGTCTTTGACACGAAGCAAGTCACTAGTCTGTGTACTTGGAATATTTCAGTCAAAGATGAATTTTTAGTGCTGTTTAAAAAAAAAAAAAAATCATTTAATGTTCATGTTCTACCTGCCGAAAATAGCCTTTTATTCTTGCTGATTTTGTTTTTTAGGGTCTGGAATGTCAGATACAATCATTCTCATGATCAGCTGATCCTTACGGGAAGCAGTGATAGCAGAGTGATCCTGTCAAATATGGTATCAATTTCTTCTGAACCATTTGGGCATATGGTAGATGATGATGAATTAAGTGACCAAGAGGACCAGCATCAAGAAGAGAAGTATGAAGTTTCCTGAGTTTTATGCAGATATTTATATTGTCTTTTCGTTGTAAGGGTTAACATGCTATATTTTTGCTGACTAGGATTTTTGTATACAGACCTTTCAGGTAAGTAGTTCCAATTCCTGCTTCATTCTTCTTTACTCAGAGTCTTGGGAGGAATACACTCTTTAAAAATCTGAATAGCACGGTCACTGTATGTTCACTGGCAGGAAGGGTTGATGGTGATGCTGAGGATGAGTCCTGAAGTAGACTGGATCAAAGAAAAAAGTCACTTGAAGGGAGCTCTGGATCAAGTCAAGCACATAGAATAATCTGGGTCAAATGGGAGTTGAAAATCTGTTTTTTGCATTTTCTGTGTATATATTCTAACTTTAGAAACGTTACCAGTCTAATGATGAGTTTCTGCATAGGCAGAAGAAAGGACGTATAAATACTGTAATTTTTGTAAATTTGATGTTAATATTGCTGACTGCTCTAGAAACCAGTAACTCATCAGACCTATTTCAAGCAAAATATAAAATTGGTTTTGACACTCTTGGTAGAGAATAATGCATGTTATTTTGAGCATTTGTAAACACCATACACTTGGGTGTGTGAGGAAGCACGTGTTTTGCATGTGAATTTTGGAGGGATGGGGTTTTTAGTAAAGAGTTAACAGAAATGCCAAAATAATAATTTTTCATTCTCCATTTTTGTCTACTTTCAACTTTTTCATTTTGTAATATATTACGCTTACTTTTCTCCCTGTACTTCTTTATGAATATATATATATACATACGTATATAGGGAGTTTTGCAGGTCTAGTGTATGCTGAGGTTTTTTAATTTTTCAACTAGCTTACATGGTGATCTTCACTTTGTAAAAGAAGAAGTTGCTGAAAATAATGATACTGAATCTCATAAAATATTTTTCTATCTTTTAAACTGTGAATATCCATGTTCTACATGTCTGCACTAAGCAGTTGTTTTGGTACTTCTGTTAGTTTATTTTAATATTCAAAGCTGTCTGTGATAATTCTCCAGATTACCTCCTGGAGAATGAAGAGGAGTCAGATGGGATGAGAAACAAGGAAATTATGAAAAAGATCCCCCAGTTAATCATCTGTTTGCTAGATGTTTCAATTAGAATTCTAAATAAAGTTTAGGGTTGCTCTTGCACCTTTTATTTTATTGCTAAAGATGTAGTTTTACTCCAAATAGTTTTCACATTTTGGCTTCACATAAAGAACTTCATATTAATTAAGGAAGCTACTCCATATATAGAAATAGTTATTTTAAGTGTACAAGATTAGAAGAAATAGGTGATGTAAGTACCTGGAAAATCAAGGCGTATCAAATTAAGTTGCTAAAAAGTTGCTCACGTCAACAGTGCACACTTACTTTCTAGAATGTAACTAAACTACAGCAATTAATTATGAAGTACCTTTGGTTCCTAACCTTTAGCTGGGGATTGCAATGTCTTCTGTTGTGGATAGACGATAAATAACATTAATGGAACTGAGAAAGACACTGCACTTTTTTTTTTTTATTAAATATGGCAAGAATATATAAATAGAAATAATTTGATAAGTAATTAGTATTCTGACAGATGTTGTATAGTAGGTTATCTGGGGTTCTGAATTTCTGTTAATTGTAGACCATGTAGTTTGCCTCATTAAAACACAAATTATTGCTTCTAGAATAGGAGTTTTTGAAAGCAATAATATGCAAAACAATATAAACAAATATAACATCTTTTCCTTTGGCTATGTGATGGGTGTAAACCACATCATGAATGACTTACACAGTAACAATATACAGAGGCGGCAAGAGTATCAATACTGCATTTGCTTTTTAAATGTATGCTTTTTAGCTGCTAATACGTTCTCTATAAAACCACACTAGCTTTTTTTTAATATTTGCTTGGTACTGTGAGAGTCCTAGTTCTGGTGGTGGGTATTTTACCCCCTTCCTTATTGTGAGTTGGGCTGGAAGGATGTTTGCAGGGTGCTCATCAACCTTGAACTGTTTCCAGATAAATGTCTGTTTAGTTCCGAGTGCACTAATGAGGCAGGGAATAACAGCTGTTGGGAATACCTCTTGTTAGTCAGCCATTAGTGCCAAATATTTAGGCTTTAGTACCCTTTTCCCTCCCAGAGACTTCTTTGAAGAGTCTGTTGCAGCATCCCATGGATACTGCTGCTTCTGTAAAACACAGGGGTTCATTGTATGGTTTATTGGGGTACGTGTGTTTGTTTTGTTGATTGGGTATATTGTAGATTTTCAGGAAAGTGTTATATTCTCATGGGGTTCATTTTTATCCTGTTTTGGAGGATATCTGGTTTGCTATTGAATAGCCTGCAAATCATGGCAATGAAAATTACTTTTATGGGTGTTCCTCGAAATCCAACAGTAAGAGCTGGTGTGTGTCACCTTCAGACTGAGAGACTAAATCTCTCTCAAAAGAAGGCTGAAATATCAAGTGGAGGAAAAAAAAAAGTTTTTTTTCTTCATGGGTTACCTATTTTTCATGATGTGAATAAAATACTTTGCGAAAAAAGTCCTTGGATTAAGTATAAACTCAAAGAGTATGTACCAGCTATATTTTCACAGTTTTGTGGGGGTTTTTCTACTTAGCAAAATCCCCATATTTTAAAAATGTTGACTTGTAATACTGTTCTACACAGCTAAGACTTCTGAGGTCTTTAAGACTCATGTTTAGTTTTACTATATTTTGCAGTAAACTTTCTAATTTTTATTGTATTTCTTGTCTGGAGACAAAAACAAGTAATATATCAGCTTAACATGTTCAACCATGTAGAACTATGCATGAGTCTACCCACTCATTTATTCTTGCTAGATTTTCTTTAATTACTGCCTAATTTTTAAGTTTCACAACTGAAAAATAATTATTGGTAATTATTTTTTTTTTCCAAAGAAAAAAATGCAGGTTGACCGACTAATGAATACACAGCAAACCAAAAGTCACTGTATTCTGTTCTTATGAACAAAGCTAGAGGTTTCTCTTCTGGGTGTTTGTCCATGTATGTGTTGACATTTTCCTTTTGCCATCAGCCATATTCTTGAGTTGAGCGCTTCTCACTAACTGTGTTTTTGTTCCAAAATGTGCTAGCTGTGGATGCACCACCTTTGTGAAATGCCTACGAGAAATAGGACAACTGCGTTTGTCTTGTTGCACCGAATAAGGAAAGGCTTCAGTGCTTCTGCCTGGAAAGCCCAAAGTCTCTGTTGTAAATACATAGTCTAAATAGGATCGAGCTCTGTCCACAGAGAGGAGGTATAGGTGTGTGGACAGAGGAGGTCTCTGGTGTATTCTTGTCAACTCTTGTCAAGTTTGGATATTTTAAAGCGCAATTCAAATATGGAAGAAAGTATCTGAGAAATGGGGAATGAAGTGCTTTACTCATAGCTTAATTTCTAGCACCTTGATCCACAGGTAGGAAAAAAGTGTACAAACCAAATGAAAATAGAGCAGAGGAGGTGAGTATTTGGGGTGCATTTAGCTTTTATCCCCAAAGCTAGTGTTCCTAGGTAAGCACTCCCCTAGGAGTGCTTTTTGATGCCTCAGTTTGAACAAAATGTTTAAAATGTGCTCATTCAACATCTATGGATGCAACTGATTAAGGTAGACTTCTCCTTGGCTTCTCCTTCTTTAATGTCTTCGCACTCTGGTGTTACAAGGACTTCCTCCCTGCAGCATTGAACTTGCCTTAATTCCAGAGCTCCTTAATGTGTCTGTCAGTTCCCTTTTAGACATCTGCAGAGCATTGAGAACTGTCTTCAACCGAAGCAGGGTGGAGACTGTCTTATATCCTTTCTTCACTCTTCGGTCATCCAAAATCCTTATGTTACTGAGCAAGTAACATAGCATTCACCAATCAGGATTCATTTTCTTTAGTTATTACAATATATTTGCCTTACAAATTTGAATTTTAAACTTTTTATGTCTCTGTTTGGTATATTGATGATATGCAGCATGAGAAGACCATACGCTATCTTAGGAGCACCAACAGCAAGGTACACGCTGCATCTACTGCAGTGCTTTCATTCTTTGTGACTTCTATGGGCGGAACTTCGTGACAATCAGCAATTGATGACGGGCGACTTGGTTTGTAAGAAAAAAACCCCACATTTCTGTATCCATACAAGTGAAAAGATTTATATGGGCAATAGTATTTTGAGCTTATAGATTGGTCCTGAAGAAGACAACATCCGTAGGAGAGAACTTTGTAGAGTAGGGTAGATGGTTGGACTCGATGATCCCAAGGGTCTTTTCCAACCAAAATGATTCTGTGATTCTATGAATTATGCAGAATGAGCTGCTCAGTCTCTTTGGCATTTATAGAATTAAGCATCTGCCACTTTTCACTGGTAGAATTGATTACTAAGGTCACTATCCTGCCTTCTCCCTTATGATGCATTTTTTGACATGTTCTAAACTTACTCTTGTCTTTGTTATCCATTGATGATTTTACCAGAAATTCATACTAGGAAATAAATTTTTTAGTGCTTTTCCCTGAAGTCTTTGTTTCCATCTTTTTCACCACAGATTTTAGCCATGCTGTCCTTTGATGCAAACAGAATAAGATCTAAATCAAGCACTTCATACCATTTTGTAATTAAAGCTGAGAGATGCAAAGGATTGGTCCTTCCAGTACAGAGTACCTCATTGAGATAGTGAAGTTTTCAGTGAGACGTGATGTGTAGGAACATCTTCAGCAATGAGAATGGAACAAAGAGAAATAGTGTCTGGCCTCTCTGTAGAAAGATTTCCTTCAAAATTCCATCTGTAGGTGATGGTGGTTTCTACTTTTTCTAATAGAAACGTGACTTGGAGCCTTGTGAATAGTAAATCATGTGGGTTTGCAATAATGCATACAAACTGTGATCTAAATAATACCTTTGTATACACATCGTGACTTAAGGAGAATGAATTGCCAGCATTGGTATTTTAAAAAGTATTTTCTAAACTTTAATGATAAGGCAGGCTTTCAGGGTATTTTCAAACAGCTGCCAATAGTGTTAATTTTGATTATATTTTTCTTGTGGTATTTATGTCTTGGAGAAATCTAGAAATCATAGGGATATGCTATGTAATCAACCAAGAGGCTCAATTAATTAAAACAGCTTAAATAGCTTCTGTTTTGGGGAATGCCATTATTCAGGACTTGGTTGGATTCATAAGAAGCTGGGCCAAATCGAATGCAGCAGGACTTCCTAATCCCTAGACTATTTTGCTTTAAAAGCTTCTTTTTTTTTTTTTTTTTTTTGAGTTTTAACAAGAAAAAAAGGTGCTTACAATAGTATGAGTAGCCAATTATTTAAATAAAAATTGTGTTCAAGGTATAAACATCCTTGAATTCTGTTTTCCTTAAGAGAGTGAAAAGGGAAGTAGTGTGTTGTCTAAGCTTTCCAGAAACAAAACCTTGGAGTTGATAAGTTTTCTCCTGCAGTTAATGGGAAAGGGCATCCACGGGGCCTGTTCTGGAATCCACTGGCACACTTTTCAGGATTCATTTTGGACACTGCAGTACATGTTGCTGCTCTATTGAATCCCATCTATTTCATAGTAGTTTTAAAGATTTCATTTTGACTGTGATAGGGAATTAATGGTTTTTGATGACTCTGAAAAGCATATTTTATTGAACATTGTGGTGACAAAACAGAATCACAAGCACTGCAAACTTAAGTGGTTGTTAGCATGAGAAGTAATTGGAAATAACAGCTCTCTACATGAAAACAATTATCCAAGGCTTAACAGGCTTCTCTCTCAAGTCTGTAACATAATTAACCTCAAAGTTATCTAGTAAAATGAAAGCTCTTCTCCTTTCATAGCAGAAGCTGGTTGGGGTCGTGCTGTGTGAATAAGACTACAAAGAGAAAGCAGACCACTTTCAGCTCTATGTGGCACAGGTCTTAAATTTATGCTGGATGTAGGTAGGGATTTCACATTTCTTATTATTAGTTCTTGATGATATAAGAGTTTATGCCTTGTCAGTTGATGCATTGCAAGAAGGAGAGAAAAAGGTGGTTTTGTCTGGCCAGAAGAAGTATTTAAAATAGTACAGGAAAACGAGAAGCTAAAGGAACTTTTTAAGGGTCAGGGAGACTTAGGACAAGAAAGATTTACTAATCTTGCCAGGCATAAGAAGTGATTACCCAGTGTGCTTATCAAATATAGTTCAGTCAAGCTGCTCTATCAAGGGTTCAATAGGCCAAGCACCTACACCTGTGGTAAACTAAACTAGCTAGAGCATAGCAAGTAACTTTTTACACCAGTAAACTGCAATGTTTATGCAAAACTAGAAATCTCTGTATTTTGGCAACAACCTGAATTGTAGATACAATTGAAGTAGCATAGAAGAAAGCTTCCTTCATATTCACTTCTGTCTAGGTGCTCTTCCTCTTTCTGAACTTTTCTAACTGGGAAGGAATTTAAGGTCCTGAACTCCCCTTCATGTTCCAAAACCTGCCAAAGATTTGCTGACCAGTCCACTTTGCACGCTGTCCTCTGTGTCTGGTGTTAGGCATCTAACCTAAGGCAGCAAATAACTTGGGCATTGTCATCAGGAGTTGGTACCTATGAAATGGAAAGTTTGAGGCAAAAATAATGCACATGAAATGCACAGTAATATGCTTTTAATCATTGCTACATGATGACTAATGTATTAGAAATAATACACTCATCAGTGCTATGAGGTGTTAGAATCTGAAATTACCTACTATATGTTAAGGAGAAATAAAGTTTTAGCAGCTCTTAAAAACAGAAGGATAATTAAAATAGACAAAAACATATAAAGTCTTAAGATAAATATAAGTTGTTTTGTATGTTTGTATGTGTTCCACTAGTATGTGCTGTGGCCAAAATAATCTTTTTGTAGACTCTGATATCTATATATTTATACACACACCTATTTTAAAGGTACTTCATCTTACTTAAATAAATGTCATACTTGCATTGACCAAATTATATTTAATATCTAGGGAGTTAGGAGAATCTGAATTGGTTCTTTAATATATGTGCAAAAGCTGTGTAAAATTTCATTGAGAGTAAATTTTGAGGGACTCAGAAACAGAATGATTCTAAGTATTCTAGCTTCATACAGATTCAAAAATTGTATACTTAGCCTGTTCTTGGATTACCAAAAAAGCACATACATAGCCAAAATGCAGACAAATCTGGGGTGTTTTCTTGTAAATGTCTCAGCATGGAGTAAGGTGATCTGCCTTCAAGAGATTCCTGTCGTGAGGAAAAAAAAATCCACCGCAAACAACCTTGCTCCTCCTTTTTTGTTAATCATTTTTAATCGTCTTTCACAATTAAATAAATTCTGCTCTTTATTCCAGAGGCAGAATCCTTCTGAGCTTATTACCCATTACATAATTTAAAGGCTAATCTGTTTTCATTCATAGTGTTTGTAAATGATGCTCATGGACAGTTTCTTTTGGATCTTCTGTATTGTTCCTTAGACAATGCCATTCTAAGATGATTTTTTTTTTCTTTCCTGATTATCTTGTATAGTATCCAGCTGTGTTACACCAAGCAATCACTTCCATAAGGATTTTCTCAGATTCTCAATAACTGCCTCAAGGCTATGCTGTTCTTACGCACAAGTAGTCTATACATAATATTATCATAGATCATTTAAAACAAACAAAAAAACCTACCGAAAACTGAACTCCTGGGGCCTGAAGAACCACATGGGATATCATGCTTTCTTTTTCTGGGAAGGCTTTCATACCTAAGAAGAAATTCAGTCTATAAACAATAGTAAAAGACAGTTAAAAATTGTAGTTATAAATGCAAATGCCAAAAAAAAAGTTCATCTGCAGGCTTCTTTCCCGCACACTCATTCCCCTATGAGTTCTGTAAATTAAATTAGATGAGCTGTGTTATTTAAATGAAACACTGAAACAACTCTGAGCATACAGAAAATAGTATCATCTAGGAGCTTATTTGTCCTTGTTTATCCAACCTTTGGTTAACTGAGACTCCTGGTTAACTGAAAGTCGGCCATGTCCCCTGACAGCCATGTGCACCGCGCATTACTCCCCTGCTTATCCGGAGAGACATCTGAAACCTTCAGAATAATGGAGTTGTGGGTAAGTGGGTGAGCACTGCGTGAAGCACATTGCTGTCTGGGGACGTGACCAACTTTCACTTAACCAAGCATGTCAGTTAGCAGGAAGTTAGAAAAATACATTGCAGGAGATGAAGTGTCTCTGTGTGTTTATTAGCTCTCTGCTGTTAGATGGTTTGTATCAAAGTACATATTCAGGAGAACTGCAAAACAGGCTTGCTCTTTGCAATTAACCAGGGGCTGAGGTGGTGTTTTGTGCTATGACCTTTTGGTTTTTTTTTTGTTTGTTGACCTTAAACGTGATGGCATAACTAACTGATAAAAGTCCTTGAGACTAAATACTGGAAGCTATCCTTGTGGTATGAGAGTGCTTTTAGTTTATTCATTAAATTCTATTGACTTTTAGCTGCGACATTAGACTCGCAGCTGGTGAGGTGTCTGGGTGGAGCAGCAGGACCCTGCAAGCCATTCAAATGTGGTACCCTCTACTCTTCATGGTGGTCGAGACCTGTGCTTCCGGAGAGCAGCGCAAAGACAGCCGATAAAAACGCTTAATTTCTGTAGCAGCAGCATCTGTTGAAACGATTGAGTGACGTTCACAAGGCTCTTCGGCTTTGCTTTCTGTTAGGAGGATTGCAGCCTTAGCACAAGGCTGTTTCTGGGAGGCAGGGTGATGCTTCTGAAAGGCTGACTGATTCCTCAGACAGAGGTGATCCTCTGTGGATGAAGGAGCTCTAAGGTCATCATCTGAAAACTCACCTACCCTGTAGCTACACAATAATGAGCTGTGGTGTTGCTGTGAAAGGAGGGCTTGGGTCTGTGAGCAGAGGGAAGAAGGGCTCTTCTCAGCTAGCAGAGAATAATTGGTGACTCTTCGGTGGTTTGGACTTCAGAGGGTAGCTTGAATCTGTTCTTGAATATTTGCAATGCAAAAGAGAATTTGTCTGTCCCTCACGATGTAGGTGACCAGGAGCCTTGGGTATCGCAGTGAGAGATGAGGCATACAATAATAGATGAGAATCTGGTGTTAGTATAACTCTAGGAATGGGAGATAAAAAATTAAGGTGTTTGGAGTGGTGCCTCCATCTCCCTTCTACTGCTCTGCAGAGAATGGGTCCAAGACGGCAGCACAGGAGAGACTGATGTTAAGGACTGCAATTTCTTACCTACCTACATGTCTCTAAGATTACATATTATTTTAAAAGTTCAGTTAACAGCAAAGAGGGAAAGGAATGGGCAGAGCATGATGAGGGAAGAGTTGTCATAAAAATGTGTTTTTAAATGCATTTAGATGATACCTTTTAGTTTAACTTGCTTTAGAGAGAGAGCTGCTTATTGTAGATTCTGAAAGACGTGGAAATGAGAATAACAGATGCTTTGTCCCTGTAAATAGGGTCTCTAACATAGACTTCACTGTGCTGTGTTAATCTAAAACATAGGTTCGTGCAGATATCTAATATAAATTATTTCCTTAAAGTCTCCTACTGCATTCTAATACTTTAAATGGAAGGCTGAATATCTAGATGTGACAATATTACCTTTTAAACCAAGTATGTTCACAGATCCTTATTATTTCTTTTTTTGTCTTCAATTTTAGGATTAAAGAGCCCCTCCAGGACAGTGTAATAGCTACCTATGAAGAACATGAAGACAGTGTATATGCAGTTGAATGGTCCTCAGCAGACCCGTGGCTATTTGCCTCTTTAAGTTATGATGGCAGACTTGTTATTAACAGGGTTCCCAGAGCTCTTAAATATCACATACTCTTATAATTTGTTTGGATTATGGGAAGTTGTTATCTTGATGTACATGATCAGTCGGTGGTGTTTAGGTTTTTTCAGGATCTATTTTTATTAAGTCTAAATGTTAAAATTTTGTTAAGAATATCAGTACTAATCTAGACGCTTTTATTTTGTCCTTTGTATTTGCCTTGGAAAACTATGATGCATTTTCTGAAGACTGTGTTAGATGCTTTTTTTTGAGGGGCTAAACACTTTGTGAATTATTTCTAGGGGTATTGGGTACTTCCCATACTATTGCTTTATTATTTCAGCTTTATTGCAAATATAGTGGATTACAGAGGTGTTGTTACGCCGATACAAATCTGGGACAATGTAGGGTACATGTAGCAAATGATCTACTCATTTACAGTAATAATATTTTATCTTTCTGATATAAGCGGCCTTTTTTCTTAGCTAAGGCCATGTTCTGCTAACTACTCTGATCATTCTTCAATGTTTATAGATACAGTTGGGAATGGTCTTAAAAGGCTTTCTTAATTCAGTCTAATATTTTAAACAGTTTTTCCCCAATTTTGCATATCCTGAAAATAAATATTAATTGTGAAGGTGAAACCTTCCAAATATATTTTCATTTAAGCCTTATGGTAGTATCAACATAGCACCATCCTGCAAAAATGCAGTTTTGAGCTATACATTGTTATTGGAAACAATATTTGACTTTACATGAAAGTGTAAGAGATTTCGTTAATGTTATGCCATGTTTATAGAGCTCAGGTGTGCTGTAGTGTATTTTGAGACACTGGAGCTGTGCCATTGTTAACCTGAAAAATGTCTTTAGTATTTGCAAGTAGTCTCTCTTTCTTTTCCTCTTGGCTCTGTGCCATCCTGCAAGATGCTGACGTGATGTAGCAGGCTTTCCACTAAGCACGGAACATCCTTGGCTGTATCCTGCTCTTTGCAGTGCCTGACCCAGGCACCGGTGACTCTCTTGTTACAAGTGCTGAGAACAGGCAGGTGCTGCCCTGCAGGAGAGTGCACAGAAAACTCGAGATGTGAATGGAAGGCATGGGGAAGCATGCCTGTACGGACTGACACCCCTCTTCCCCTTGCCTTGCTGTTAAGATGAAAATTCTGCTATCTGCTCTTTGTCTACTCAGCCTAACCACAGCACTAATTATTCCCTGTTGCCTTTTCATCACTATTAACTTCAGAACCTGGGCCTGTTGTTGTGGTAGCATTGTGTAAGGCCTCTCTGAAGAAATGGCAAGAACATGGGATGGAAAGATCAATACCAGACTGTTTCCGTGATGCCTCCCGTTACCATGACAACCATTGGTGTTAGTGTAGAGGGCCAGCCTGCTGCTCACCTCTGCTTGTCCTTACCCACTCTTGGATCGAAACATGTCCAAATGTGATTTGTTGTGTATACACAGCTGCTTCTGTGAGAACACGCTTTGAGAGCATGACTGACAGCCACAGGGCAAAGCATCCAGAAAAGATGGAAGCTGAATTCTATTTCTGGCTTTCTTAAAGAGCTTGTTTGGAAGAATTCATAGGAGCAAAGTAATCTAATTAAATCATCTGTACTATTGTTTGTGCTACGAGGCTGCCTGTTTGCTCCAGAATGAATGCTTCATTGGAAATTCTGATGGTCTGATTTTCTGCATTAAGATTTTAAACTTGTGCTATTTCAAATTGTCTCAATCTGTAATTAGGCATGAGCTATTCACCTGTATGCCGTAACAAAAATTACATTTCCAAATCAGTAGTGCTTCAGTTCTCTGAATATCAAAATCCTTGGTTGGGCTGCAGCTTTGTATATGGAGCTTTCAATCTTCAGACAGAAAACCTTGTTGGTTCTCCACCTCCCTCCCCCCAAAAAACCCACTGCCCTGCAGAATATCTTTAGTATGCAGAACTCTTTACAACTTTCTTCCATTAGCAATAAGGGTCTGATGAAGCTTTATTGTCTGTTAACGTATATTGCTTGCAGCATGAAAGTGATGGGAAATTACATAACAGTATGTGGGATTTGATTTCATTTTTTAACACGTAATAAATGCGGGACATATTTCAGACTAATTTTGATGTGGCTCTATTTGCTTTAATATTGTAAGCTTATACAAGCTGTAAAGCTCCATAAACAAATAATATAAAGAAATATTTTGTTTTAATTTTGTTGAATGTGTATACTATCACTCAGTTGGAGAGGGGATGAACACTGGGAAGGGAGTAGCAGGTTGAATTTGAATGAAATGCATTACAGTAGAATCATGAGAGCAGGAAGTGTCAAGTTTTAATCACTGTCTGTGAAGTGGGATCTGAGCCCCACGTACAGCACTGGCAGTAATATGGAAATGACCTTCAGAAAGGGAAGGCTTTTGACAAGGCTTTGTCCCAGGCTGTTAGAGAAAGCAAAGGTAGGGTAAGAGGAAGGGTTCAAAGATGTTTGAGTAACTGATTAAATGATAGGAAATAGGAAGCAGGAGTATCATCACATTTCATGGCAAAGAAATTAGCAATGAAGTCTTGCAAGGATCTGTGCCTCGGCCTGTGCTTTACAGTATACTCGTGACCTGCATGGAAACATGGCAGAGTTTGCAGATGATGTTCAAAGTAGTAGAGTTGACTGACTAAATAATTATGAAAGGGCCTCACCCCATGGAGTGACTGAATGATAAAATGGTAGATGAAATTCAGTGCAGGAAATATGAAGTAACAGATGAGTTCATTAAATGACTGTTTTCTCACATTTGGGGACCACCACTGGATGTCTATTACTGCTTGGAAGTAAGATCTTAGGGTTTTCATAGATCTTTTAAAATGTCGACATAATAGAGATTCAAATTCTAATTAGAATGTTGGGAATTACCTATAAAGCAAATAGAGAAGAAAATAAATCATTGGTAATACATTAAATAATAGATATTTATAAGTCTGTGGTGTATATGCATCTTGAATCTCAGAATCTCTCTGGTTGGACGGACCTCTGAGATCATTGAGTCCAACCACATAAAAGAAAATATAAAATGCTGTGTGTCACTCTGGTTTCTTCCATCTCAAATCCAATGTAGTAAAACTGGGAAAGATTTTAGAGGAGGGTGACAGGAATGATGAATAACATGCAACACCTGTATGAGGATAACTAAGTAGACTGAAAGGCAGATGGTTGAGAGGGGATGATAAAAGTCCATAAAATCA
Organism: Scolopax mira; assembly: GCA_004320125.1. Lineage (NCBI taxonomy): Eukaryota > Metazoa > Chordata > Aves > Charadriiformes > Scolopacidae > Scolopax > Scolopax mira. Next base: position 118,207 of record BJBW01003282.1, read on the forward strand.
CAAGTGGCAGAGGGAGAGGATGAATAGGGAGTGATTGTTCACTGTCTCTCCTGGTACCAGGACTAGAGGTTATTAAATGGAATCTGCAGGTGGTGGCTCAAAGCATACAAAATCAGGTGATCTCCACAGGTGAGCTGTGACACTCTTCTTCAACAACCCATTCCCTCCCCCACAAAAAAAGACCAAAATACATAAAGAAAAAAACAAGAAAACCCCCTTATTAATTTCACATTTACATGACTTGAAAGTAATTAGACCAGAACTTGAAAGATGAATCCATTAAAGGCTGCTAAATATAAAGGCAGCACCTCTGTCTTAGAAAAACCTTTTGAACTATGAATCGCTGGACACTGCAAAGAGTACTGGCAGAGAAACCCTTTGTGCATGTCCAGTCTTTACTTACCTCTCCGGACATGTGCTATTTGCTGGTAAAAGTAGAAAATAGAAGTTAAAAATAATGATGTATTCTCTAAAGCTTTGTCTCTACTGCTGACAGCATGTTGCTCCTGCCTGTTTCTCTCACAACTGTTTACTTTGGTCATAAGTGGTGTTTTAGGGATTTCAGAAAACACTCATGTCTCAGATGAATTCCTTACAGAATCTCAGTGTTATTTCTGGGAACAACCTCCTTGGCAGTAAGACTGTGGAGACAAGCTGATTTCTGTACAGCAAGGATTCCATCACCACTTTGGAAATTCAAGTCATGGTCTAACTGATCTCACAGTCCTGGGTTGTTTCAGTGTCTCTTAGAGAATGCTGGTTATACAGCATTGGTGAGCACATGATTGTTGTGTTTTCAAACAAACACCTCTTAAATTATTTTTTCTTTCTTTGCAGGCTGCACCCAGGTAAAAAGCTTTAATAGGTTTTGGTTTTGAAAAACTGAATGATGATATTCCTTAAATAAGTCAAATTGCCAATGTTGCCACTTGTTTTCTTACAGGTTTGGTGCTAAAAGTCTTTTCTTTGTCACCAATGTAATATGTGTGTCTGGTGTGGAATTACACAAATGCTTGAGATGTGATATTTTTATTCAACAGAAAGGGAATTGTTGAAGGAGAAAGGAACTAATAGTATTTTTTTTAAAAGGTTTTGAACATGATCTAAATGACACTGACCTAAGTCTTGGCCATACAATGAGAAACTGGAAGTAACAATCTGTTTCACTTGAACTAACAATGGTGCTAACTTCAAAATGAAAAAAAAAAAAAAAAAAAAAAAAAACCCAAAAAAACAGCAAAACAATACCAAAAATAAAAAACACACCACAAAACTCTGGAAGAGCAAAACCCCTCAATACTGACCTGGACTTTGCCTGCGGTGTCAGTGCTAAAATTACCCTGACCAGTACTGAAACCCATGAAGTTAATGAACTGTTTCTCAACTTTAGAACTAATGAAAATCGTGTATTGGATGGCATGGGTAGACTTGATGTTTGCTCCAGACCAGTCCTCCTTGCTTCATACCTTTTTGTTTAAAGGTAGGTGGAGAGAAGAAGCCATATGATCGGGATGATGCTCAACAGTACAATTACCTGAAAACAGCGCTTTGTTAAGAATCAAGCTGCCTTATCATATTTTCTAACTGACAACAGAAAGCATTAGTTTTGTATTTACCTCTTCATTTGTGATTCCCCAGTCTTACAGCCTGGTGCCTCTTGCAGTATTTGAGACTGAAATCCTGCAGCTTGTTAAAGACAGCCTTCAACAGTCCTGTCTGACTGTAGTCTGACACGGTAAGACGCCATAAGGTAGATATGCCTTTGACATGAAGCAATGAAAAGTCAAAGTGATGATGATTGTTGACAACTGATGACAAAAAATGATGACTCTGAAGAGTAGTATTTACATACAGTCTCATCATGCTTTAGAGCTGCTGTTTGGCCTCACAGAGGATGTAGAGGGCTTGGGGTTTTTTTTCCCTTTTCTAGGGAATATGAAGAAAGCACTTAAAAATTCATTGTGGCACCTGTGGTACTGAATACCTTTCTAAGGCTGCAGAAAAGCCTATGATTTCTGAAACTGCAAGTGAAGTGACTGAGACAAAAGTGTAAATCAGTTTTTAGAGAAACCTGGCCTTCCCATAAAGGGAGCTGCTGGGTGTGAATCTGCGGATACTCTCCAGAACAATTTGCACATTGCTCCTGCTCATTCCACCTGCCACTTTGGTCAGTGAGGAACTAGTGAAGTGAGAAGAAAATGACACAGAGATTTGGAGAAAAAGACAAAGGAGAAGAAGAAGTAAAAGGAAGGCTGACAAATACAGAATGAAAAGTGAATTGAAAAAGACAAGATCAGGGAATGATTGGTTTGGAAAACAGAAATAGGAAAGATGGAGGAAATTGGCAGTAAATGAAGTAAAGAGAAAGATACAGGGATAGACAGGAAAAAAATGGAGAAGAGTTTTTGCTTGCTTGTTTTAGCTATGATATTAGAGATTCTTAAAATCTTCCATGTTACTTTTTCTGTGTTAGTGGATTTAAGTGCTAGAGAATCACTGGTTTACCTTGCAGCATTTGAGTTCTGATATTGGAGATGGTTCATGTGGGACAGTTCATGCAGCTGTCAAGTTTGGCATAAAGCAATGTGTTCTTGTTGATCCAGAAGTTATTAGTCCTAACTCATAAATTTGAAGGAATTAGGATTTTCAGCTGGTCGCTATTCTTTTCAGAGGTCAGTTTGCAACTGCATGTGTGAACAGTTGTGGTCAACCCAAGGGAGCAGTACCCTGGGAGACAGGGAGAACATTTCAAGCGGGCTGTTTCTTGAGTCATACTAGTTAGATCTGCAAAAGCATCTGCTTATGACTGACACTGTTTATCCCTCTGTTTATAACTTCAGGGAAGTGTTGTCCTATGAGAACAACTCAAGATATTAGATGTGATTAATAAAGTATCTGAAGCATAACCTCCCTTCCACACTGACTTATCTTATAGCAAAAGAATTTTGAGCTGTTCTTGAGAAAAATCCTCCCTGTTTTGATGATATGGTTTTTGGTGCTACAGCAGCCCCAACTTCATAAAGGGTTTTTAGTGCTCCAGCACAGAAGATAGCTTTGGGCAGAAAGAGATGAATGAGTCTTACTAAATCCAGGAGTTGAGCTCCCTGTGAAGAGATGCATGGCAAATATGTGGGTTGCTGTTGCCCTGGAGCTATAGGAACAGCTGCCAAGCAGCTGGGCTGAGCAGGGAGGACCTCTAATGTACCTTCTTAGCAAATTGTCCATTTATTCTGATGCTGTCCTGAGTTCAGGATTTTGGCAGGAGAAACTGGGGAAAAGCTTTTAAACAGAATGGATTTGGAAGAGGATGGGAAACCTAGGAAAACCCAAAGATACCACATAGTAATCAGCAAGTCTAGATGAGCTGAATCCTGGGGTGGTAATAGACTTGGCAGACAAATTCTCTGAACCATTCCCAGTTTCTATAAACTTGCAGAGGACTGAGAAGACAAGAAAGACTAGAAAACAGTAGAAATGGTATTGATATTTGGAGCTATGTGGAACAGCAGCACAAGGAGTTGGATAAGGAAATGTGTTTCAGAGCGAGGAAATTTTAGCCAAATTATGAATGTTTTATTTTCTGGGGTTTTTTTACTTAGATTTTTTTGTATAAACACCAGTCAAAATACTAGCAAATATCAGAAATTATGTGATGGCATCCATGCAACAAAGTATGGATTATCCACTGTATTGTACAGAATAGACAGAATTAGAATCTGAACCCTCCTATTGTAAAATCCTCATTTGAGTAGTTTCAGGTGTGTCTCCGTATATATATATCAGTATTTTAAGCAGAAGTTGTCTGTCTAAAACTGCTTCCAAAAAGAATTATGCTTGTCAGGATCATGATATTCCAACACAAACAGGAAAGCATCTCTTTAAAGTTAAGAATATTTCTGTGTTCTTGAGAGAGTAGCTGTGTAACACATTTATTTGCAATGACAAGAGAGGTAGGGCCCGTGGGTGCCCACATAGAATCATAGAATTGTCTAGGTTGGAAGAGACCCTTGGGATCATCGAGTCCAACCATCTACCCAGCTGGAGGGTAGATGGAGCCACAGGTACTTTGATGCTGTTGCTTTTTTTTCTGTAAGTCAGTCTGGGTAAAAAGGGTAGGTAAGTTATTTTTGGACAGGCTGTTAGGAAAAGCGCAAATGAAAGCTTCATTACACTGGGAGCTCTTTAACCCCTCACAAAGCAAGTACCAGAGAGCTTCGGCAACTGTTCTGACCATCCTGTCAGATGGGAGTGACAATTACTTGGATTCAGTTTCCTAGATAGAAGCATTTTTTTTGATCTGTGTTTGAATAATCTGTTTTCAGTATTAATGCTGTATGAATATCTGCAATCTATTGTTTGAATGACTTGGCTAAGTGCTGTGCAATTTTCTGTTGCAGTTCATGTGCACTTGTAAGACAAGGGGGAAAGCTGCTTTTGTTTTTAAGTCTCTTCATGCTGCTGTATCAGGAGGTATTCTGGTTTCTGTTCTTGTGTCCTATACCTCAAGGCTCAGATCACACTTGAAGTTCCACAGGTTTCAGACTGGTCGTCGCTGAGGGCTGAGAAGAGCTGTGGATGAAGGCTGAGCGTGACTGATGTGTGCATATTCATCAGAAAACAGAGTCAGCTGGAGAGAACGAGGGAGTAATTGTTGGAGTGCTCCCTCCCTCCCTGCTTGTGCAGAAAGACATAGGCTGCGGGGAGGAAGCTACCTGAGGTTATTAAGATTAATACTGCTAGAAATTCCAATCAACTCACACAAGGCTGCTCCTCAAGGCTGTCAGATGCCTACTGCTTTCTCTGATTCAGGCGGGGCCACATCAATTTCGAATTTCCCAACAGAGATTGCTATGATTTATGAGTTTGGGAGGCTGATAAATGTGGTTAGTTGAAGTGTTCATGAAGTAATTGAATCAGAATAATTTCAGTCTGCTGTGCTCCATTTATTTTCTTTCATAACCACAGGAGGGTGCAATTTTGGATTGGGAGCTTCATCTCAAGGATTCCTGTCACAGAAAAGACATTGTGGAACCTGGAGAAAGAGCAACTTAATTTTGCTGCCAGGCCTCTATGACAGCCTTATGAGCTGACTTAAGACCCATCACAACTGGAGAGTAAGTACCTTGAGCTCTTCTGGTATTGCCCATGATAGAGGCTGAGTAAGTTCTGGTTTATGCATTTTGGGATCATGTCTGCTGGGAAGAATAATGAGAGTTTTACTACTTAGTGTTTGAAAACCACTTTACTGTTCAGTTGGGAGGGTGTTGTTCTTTACATTTGTTTGTAGCAAAGTATTTTCAGATGACAAGTTTTATGAATATTTCACTTCTGGGTTCTGAGCATTTTCCTGGAGTGGTGATCAGTGTCAGTTCCGTCCTTACAGCAAAAGGAGTGCCCATGCATCCCTGAAGAGTGTTATATGAAACATAATAGTAAATTTGTCCCTATGAGCTTACTATTTGTCTGCTGTAACTTTCCCCCATACCTGAAAAAGAATTACAATTTGGGTGGATTGTCCTAGAAAGAGTGCTGAAGGGCGCTGTGAAGCAGGAAGGTAAGCAGATTGCAGTGTTAGGATGACTGGCTGTGGTCAGCACAGAATGGGAAAACCTAGCAGAGCTAGGGAGCAAGTGTGTTGCAGACAAATATCTTCCTGTTCTCACGAACAAGATGTTTATAATAATCTGGGAGCTGCAAGCAGGGGAGTGTATGCGGGAAAAGGCGGTGGCTTGTGTCTGTCTCTGTTAGTTCAGGTATCTTTTGTAAAGCACAAAGAGATTCTGCAAGCAGGAGACAGGCAGAAATTTGACAGGCTACTGGGTCAAGCTTTCGTATATTCCCCATGTCTGGTAAGACACCTGAAGTGACTTTTGCTGACTGGGAAGGTGTCAGTAGACTGAGGAAGGATCGTCTCCTGTGCTGCTTGGAACAGAGTAGTTGTAGAGTTGCCATCTTCCAGCTCCATTTATCCCATTTGGATTTTATACCTTTGCATTTTGGTGGGTTTTTTCCCCCACTTAATCCTTGAGCTGCTAAAGTTTCCCACCGCAACAGCATTACCTCTGTCTGCGATTTCATGATTGTTGTGTGTGGCTTTTCGCCGTAGGCTTTCACACAGCCTTTTCTCACAGCTCGTCAGCTTTCTCAGAACTAGTGACCAAAGTTGGGCAGTGTGCCATCGATGGCAAAGGGTTGCCAGGAGAGCAGCTCTCCCAGGGGTCCTCATCTGTGTAAAATAAAAATGGGCAGGTTTATTCTGTGGTGAGCCGGGAATGTAGGCTGCTAGAGATACGAGTTACCCCAGATGGTTTGTGTCAGCCTGGATATACCAACAACGATATGACATAACCTGGCCCTGCATGTGAGCTGTTCTGTGGTCACCCATGTCTGAAGAGCTGTGGGGTAGGTCCTTTTGCCATGCAGTGAAGAACAGCCCTACGCTTGCACAGGAGATTACACATAATCTCTCTCTGAGCTGTTATTCTCAAAGTTCCCTTACCTTGGAACTCAAACATTTCAGGATTTTTCATGAACTTGAAGTTTATTTTCTTTTTTTAAATTCTGTCCATGAACTTCAGTTTGGGGTGGGAGGGTGTGCCAGAATATGAGGGAACCAGTAGGATTTGGGGGTGAAGTATTCTGACTACACAGAGATTTGTGACCCTAATGTAAAGTAGTACATCCTTTAGAGTCCATTAAGGAAATCCATGTAGTGGTGTAGATTAGACTTAGGTGTTTCAGACACGTTGAGTGGATGTATTGAAGAAGCGGCTGGAGTGCTCTTTTTTAATTGGAAAGTAAGTGATACTGTGAATAACAAAGTCCTGCTAAAATTCAGCTACCCAAGCTTGATGACTTTTCCAAGAGTAGATGTTAATTCCTGGAATTAATTCACGATGCTTCTTTTGTCTCTAGTGATGGTTCCTTTTGTTTCCAGATAATTTGGTACCATCCCTGCCTGCTGTAATTTATTTCTGTGGTTATTATATAAGTGCCTGTTTTGTATAGTTTAAAGAATGCTCTATGCAGGTGCAGGATCTCTTGGGTGCATGTGCGCAGTATTGTGGCAACACTATCCCATCCAGAAGTACAGTAGAAGTTAAGAGAAAACTGTTTGCTAAGGTTTTACCTAGTTTCCTTTTCTACTCTCTGCAGTGAGGAAGATGCTTCCATGAATAACTCTTACTGAATCTCCTTGCTGAGGAGATTGGCACTCCTTGCCATGAAGTGTACACTGTGTCAGAGAACGGTGGGGAAGACATTGTGAAAAATCTGCTGCTTAGCCAGGATGTAGATATAAACCACAGAATGTTTTCCAAATCAAATTTGGATTTGAGGCTTAGCATAAAATCAGGGCACAAAATAACTACACTCTGGGCAGAAAATGTTAATAGAAAAAGTCAGGATTACAGTAATGCGTTTTGTGTGGTCTTTGGTGAGTGGAGAACAGCAGAAGGGCATGTGGCAGGACTGTCTCACTTGTGGTTTTGCTTCTACTGCTGTGAAAAGCATTTTCAATACTTGCATAATTTAGAGCATGACATTATGATTTTCAAAGCTTCAAATTGGAGTAAAGCATTTACATAATCTAATTAAATCATGTAAATGTTTTATGAGAATATTCAAGTAAGTGCAAAACTTGTTCTGCAGATGCTTCCCATTCTTAGACCATTAGGGAAACCCAGTTTACGCATGCAGATGTACATTTCTAACCCTGCATGCTCTGGGAGGTCAACAGGGTACTTACTGAATGCTCTGTTCTTAGTGTAACCTCCGAAGCCTGCTTCTCAGAGCATCATCTTTCCAAGAAATTCAAAGGTAGGCTGGCACCAGAGGGAAAGGCAAAGCAGATTTAAAAGGCTACTTGCAACCTCTTATAATTTGAATGAAAGCAATACTACTGCAGTATGTAATAAATTGCTTCCATTTCAGTGAACATTAAAATAATCCCATGGTGACCCTCGTAGCAGCAGCCTTGCCACATTTAGTATCAGATCTCACAAAGCATGCATCGTACTTGGATGGGAAGCTACCAGGGGAAGCCCCACAAATCCTCCTGGTGACTCTTGAGTTTGTTTTTGCCTCTGGCTGCACTAACAAAATATTGGAAGCACTTGGCCAGCATCTATGATGAGAGAGGTGCTGTCTTGTAGTATTTAAATAATATTTTTTTTTATCAGGACATTCTATGAGGCTGTCTTCAGTAGTAGTTCTTAGTGAATTCTGTCTTTGCTAGGCCATACTACTACAATAAACAACTGGATTGAATCCTAATTTTCTAAATGTAGCCAAGCTAATGCTAAGCTAGTACTAATGACATTCTTTTAGAAAGTACAGCACTGCTTTGCTAAAATGAATTCAGGTAATTGCCAGAGGTAGGTTCTTTAAGACCACGTCCCTCTCTATTTTGAATAAACTCATTGCCACTGACTTTTATCAGTGCCGTGCTGATTTACTCTAACTGATGACAGAAATGTGTGTATACACTGCCAGGTGTTGTGTGCTTTCATGGTAATTATAATAGTTAGGAAGCACTTGGACATTATCCGTGCCAGGCTGTTGATGAAGCCCTTGTGCTGTTAGAAACGTCAGGCTGACTGCACACACGGCGTTGACCTGTTTTGTGCATACACTGTGACTGTGGTGAGCCCTAAAAATGTAGATGTTTTAACATAGATATTTAGCATACCTCTAAATCTGAGGATTCTATTATTTACTGTTGCAGTACATAGTAATGTCCAAAGTTTGTAAATTAGTTTGGAGCTCAGTGGTATGGAAAGCTCTGAATATGTGAAAGTCATTGCTAAAGTAGCTCACAGAAAGGTGAAATATATCAGTAGTGAATTAAGTCTTCGCTAATTAGACATAGAAATCTAATTACTTTGCAGATTTTTCATCTAATTTTTAAGGGAGTGAAGCTAGTGTAAATTTAAACTGGAAGCAGAGATGTTCTGCACATAGTGTTAACTGCCAAGGAGAACAACACGGTGACCTTATTTGCAGCTGCACATGCATCATGTGTAGGAATGCCTGTCATAGCCATAATGATTTAACATCAGGGCAGGCCAATATTTCTTGGTTCTTCCTCCGCAGTGTAGGCAGTTTCCTTTATAGGTGGAATGGGAAGCTGTAGGTGTTTCTGGTGAAAAATGGTAATGCTAGAGAGGTGCCCTTTACTACAAATCCAGCACCGTTCGCTTTAGTTCACCTCCTGAAAAAGAATTTTGCAAAGTCACAGCCTGGGGGGTGAAGTCCCAGCTGGGTGAAGTTTAAGTTTTGGCATGGTTGGATTCTGCTTTTTTGTAGTACTCAGCTGTTGGTTATACAATATTTAAGCATAGTAGGTGACATTGGGGAATTTTAAAGCTGCTGAATTTTTTTCAGGTGACAACACTATTTCATTGCAGAAAAGTGTGCTTTTAGTTTTAAACCTGTACTATTTTGGTGATAGTAGATACTTTACATTTAGACATGAGAGCTGCTAGAGCTAAGTTTAATTCCTAACACTTAAGATATTTACCTTGGTGAAACTATTCATATTTAAGGCATTTTGTAAGAGCACAAGTATTAACTGCCACTAAATATCCTGTGTGAATTGCTGTTAATAGTTCCATAATAAAATCCCTTTCAATTACCTTTCAATACTCTACTGCCTTTGAGCCTGATATATCTTCTATTTAAACTCTACTGAAGGATCTCAGGTGGCAGTCTTCAAAAATGTGGGGGCACTTAACCCCCATCAGGTTTTGTAAGCATCTGATCCACAAGCATCCATGGTCACTGGATCACTTCTGAATCCAGAGCTGTTCTGTTAGACCCTTACGGTTTATATTCCTGTCACTGCTCACCTGGGGCATCCATACTTCGACAGGAGGCAGAGTATTTAAATCAGCTTTTTTTAATTGCTAAAAATTGTAATTTAGGTTGCAAATTGGTGGTTGTAAATTCTTGCTTCCAAATTATTGTAATTTTTGAGAAGAATTTGATCTGAAAGGTTTGGGAGAAGGTAGAATAAATGGAAGACAAACTTTAATCTTCTCTACACACATACAGAAAACTTTTTCAACCTTAGCAATATCCCCAGATGTATGTTAACTATCTCTGCAACTATGAGATGCAGCTCATAAAACAGAATTATTTTAAGAGGAGTAAATGCTGAGGAATGAAATGAGCAATGAGGAGTCTTTCTCTGTTTCTCACAATGCATCCAGTGAAAATACAAGGTAGCAAGTTTAAAACAAAAAATGCTTTTTCTCATGGCAGGTCATTTTTTTGGTGGAACTCGCTACTGATGGAGTGAAAACCAAAGGAAGAAAGGAATTTAAAAAAGGCGTAGGCATGTTCACGGACAATAGTTTCCAGGGTGGCTGTAGTGGCAACTAGTCCCTGCACAGCTTTTACCTCCAAGGTCTTTACTATTCCAGTGGATTGCTGGAACCAAACAGATGATACGTCTGAACTGGCCACGTTCTTGCATACTCTTAAATTATTTCTACTGTTCTGTCGTGGAGTTAGGGTATGGCTTCAGATGCCTTTGATGTGATGTAGTGCAGCGATTCTCTGTCTTCCCTAGGAGTGCAATCTGGCCTCCATAAATAACCGTTTCCTTACTTAGAGCTATGGTTTTTTCTACAATTTAAATAATAATTTTTGAGAGACTTATTAAATGTGCATGCATGTGTGTATTTGGATCATATAGCTTTATAGCTATATTTGGAACTACGTAGCCCTGTCTGGGGCATGTATGAAACTACCATCACCATATAAGCACCACCAGGGGACCCTGATACACAGCTCATTGATGATGATGAAACCTTTGCTGTGGTGGCAGCAGTTGTTTGGTTAGTTACAATATTTGTAAAATGCCTTCTGCTGAGGTGTACAAGCTGAGGTTTGTATATGTAGTCAATGAATCCATGAAACTTGGTAGATTTGCGTTTAAGTCTTTGGAGAATCATCATTAACACTGTCTATTTAAATAGAAAATACACTTAGCTAAATATTAATACCCAGAGAGAGAGCACTATGTTTTCCCATACTTTAGCATGTTTCATAACAAAAATCTTAATGTTGCATCTCACAAAAATTTAGAAAACTGTTCTTAAATATCCTGTACATCAAAAGGTAATCTTTCTCAGAATTCAATTTCTTTATTGACTTCAGTTTAAAACATAATCTGAACTTAGTTCTAATATTTTTTAAAATATTTTTTATTTTATTTTTTTAGTATAAAGCAAAAAATTCCACAGCACGGGGGATAGAAATTCTTGTTTTGGTGCAGAGCCATGAGATTCCATTTCTCTGTATTCAAAGCCAACTCAACCAAGGTTATTCACAGTTGGTGTGGGAGCAGGGAAAGAGGGAAGAAGCTTTTTTTACTAAGCAGCAACAGCATTGTTTTGTTTTTTTTTTTCCTAGTCTAAAATGGGAGAAACTTTTATTACCACAGAACTGCTTAAGAGAGTGAAGAAACCACATGGAAAAATTTTCACAGGGAAAGCTGAATCTCATAGCAGTACTTGCTAAGTCAAAACTTTCTGGAAGGGAGCATAAATTGATTTGTATTAAAAAAAAAATTGTTGATTTGTCAGCTCTGGTTTGTTACCACCAATAATTTTGTACCATGACAGTTCCAAAATGTAAAAAGAACTAATTCCATCATATTATTGGCATAGTCTGTTTTTGCCTTTGTACATTGTTCCCGATGTAAGAGAACCTGGTCACAAACGAAAAAGTAATTCTGTCTTCCTGGAGAATGGCATAGGTTCATTCAGTACTTTTTGTGATTTTTGATACATTTGTTAATGCAACCTCAGCATGTTCACTACAGCTTTTTAGCATATCCACTACTTTTCCTTTTGCTGCTAGCTTTTAAGATGGTTTTACAAATGCCACAGTTAGTGTCACTGACAGCAGAGCTAACATGAATGAAGCAAGAGGGCATGGTCTAATCTTCCACAAACCCTAAGTGTAACATGACTCTTGATCAAACTGATTAGCATGGTATTCTCATTGGCTGTAGGTTAATATAACTGTATTTCTCATGTATCTTGATAATGCTCTTGGTCCAGTTAATCTTGGTATTCTGAATATAGAATCCGTTTTGTCTTCTACAACTACAGTGTCTGTACACATAATATGATTAATTTTATTTGCATAATATACAACTGTAGGGGAGAAGGAAAGATCCGCATTGTAATAACTGGAAACAAAGGCACAAGGTGGTTTAAGGGTTTTACTCAAGAACAGAAGGTACCTGTGGGTGTATCTGAAAGTGAACCCCAGGGTCTTGAGATTCTGTCCAGAAACTTGGGGTTTAGGTTATTGTTTTTAGCATCATAGAAACATTACATTCTGTTGATATTTATTAATAGCATCATGATTGAGGGAAACACCTGTAGGAACGATTTTGTCCTAGGTAAACTTATAATTGGAAGAAAGAAGTTAGATGATTAGCTACTTTTAAATGCCTGAATCAGTTCAGTGACCGAGATCTTGTCCACAAGAACGTCCTTACCAAAGCAAAATGTCTGTTTAGCAAAGGAAACAAGCTGTCTCATGTGCTTCATAGCTGGTTGTAGATCATGGAGCTGTTTGCCATGCTCTATGATCACAATCAGTTTTTCTTTTACCCTTGGAGAATAGAAAGATGAGCTCAAATGAACAGAACGGCGATGCATTATAAGGATAAAACCTCTGCACTCTAATTCAGAATTAAATAGTCTTTCGTGATCTACTCTTGCAAAGTATGGTCAGTTACTGCTCCATTATGATAGCATGCGATCTTAAGTGTTGGGAAGGGAGTTTAATTAAAAAAAAAAGACTTCAGTGCATCTGGCAATGGAAAAAAATTAATTTTGTTTAATTTTTAATCAGACAGCCTGAGACAACCACTGAGCACTACTTGACAATTAGAATACTAATGAACTGCACACTGGGTTAGCCTGGTTTTAAAGGACAGCAAACAATGCAGTCAGAGTTGAGGGATTCTATTTCATTCCAGTCAAGTCTTCACATTTGCCTTTGTAAGAATTCAGGAAATATTTGCCTTGTTGTCTTCTTTAAAAATCCCACCCCATGTTTAATTATTTTTCAAATGCAAAAAGCACAGAAAGTGGTAAGTGGCTTTCTTGAAAGTGTTCTTCAAAAATATATAAACAATGTAAAACATTAATTGTCACTGTTTGGCACACCTTCAGTGCCTTAAGTGTTGTCTTTTTGTTTGTTTGTTTGTTTTCATTCTTCCACTAGCATACTTGCAACTCTACTATTCTGCAACAGTTTGAAGTCTTGAGTTTTCAAGCTTTCTATAGTTATTGTAGTTATTGCTCTATAGTGTGCAATTTCACAATGGACTGTCAGGTTGAAGGAAGAAATAAATTGCCCATGCCTAAAATGTTTATTTCTCATAACCTTTATAAGCAGCTATCTGTAGCAAGGCTGAATATAGTAGGAAATGCTTAATGAATTCAGATGAGTTCTGAAACATAAATTAAGTAGCCTAACCATCCATAGTAGCCATGTCATACAAGCCTCACTGTGAAATGGATATTTTATTGCCCCCTCTATGTCACATTGTCAAGCAGAATGATATAATTATACCCTAGCTGGGATGAAGGATTCTCACTAGCTCATGTTAGACTCTCCTCCAGTTCCAGCTTTAAAAGTTTGTGGGTACTGTAGATGACTGTTCTGGAATGTAATCCTTTTGTGTGCTCTTCCAGAATGCTTGGAAGAGTACTGAAGCCTGAACTCTGGCGCTTCCTGAGGCCCTGACCCAAGGCTTGGCTCTCAGCACGTTGGGTGTTGATGCAATGTCTGGGGCAGATGTTTGCTGAGGGTGGCAAAACAGCTTAGGAGGGGCTGACAGCAATGTCTAGTCCAGAGCCCAGAAAGCCAGACAGGCTTGCTGCACCTCCTCTTGGTAGCAGAAGATGAGTTGAGGTGAGGCCGTTGTCACTAAGAGGAAGGCCAGTGTTACTCAAAGTAGAGTCCTTGGCCTGCACCCCTTATGCTTCCATGGGGGAGCAAAGCATCAAGCCTGACTCTGTAGGGCTTTTGATAATCTTTTCAGTTAGATCTTTGTTCTTCCCTCCTTCTCTTCTTTGAATCGAACTGGTTCAACAGGACACGAAGTAGGGATGGAGATACAAAACAAGTAGACGTGTCCCACCTTACGCAGGAGTTACACTATAGCTGTTGAGAATGAGGCAGGACTGAACTTTCAATGATGTGAGTAGGCTTTGGTTCCAATACCTAGCAAACAACCTGAGGACCAAATCATCTAGGTCAAACTGGGATATAGCAAGACAACAGCTGTCAGGCTTAAAGGAGAGGTTTGCTCACTGGTTGTGAATTTGCCTATGAGACAATATATAGGGAAGTTTTAAGAGAGGTTTGCTTAAATTTTATTTCTCTGTAAGATTGTTTCAGTCTTACCTGTACTTTGCGAAAAGAGTGTGTGAAAAATTCTGATCTGTATCCTCATTCTGATATTTTTCCATACTACTGTGCTGAACTAAAAAAATTTAGTAAATGAAAGCAAGAGTTTTGATTTTTAGGGTTTTCTGTAAAACCTGAAATTTAAAACTTTAAAAGTTGAACAAAAGATTTGAAATCAAACATCAAACATCAAACTTAATTTTGTTAAAAAAGCACAGGTCAATTTCTGTTATGCCAATGTTATGAAAACAATCTGGTTTATATCTTTCTGCATATTGTTCCTCCATTAAAAATGAAGCCTTCATTTAAGACCTTACATCATCTTCTGTATGCATTCCTCATGTCAAGAGGTTGAATTTTTCTGTTAGGATTTCTGCTTGTATGATTCACAGTTCTAGGGACTATCCCTGCTTTTTCCGTTTCTTTGAAATGCACAGAAACATCTGTCTTTGTGGACTGAGGGAGAATTGACTTTATCTACAGCACTTTTGCTGTAGATAGTGGCTTTGTGTTTCAAGAGAAGATGCATTTTTTATAGTTGGTTTGATGTGGAATCCAGGTTGTGTTGTAAAATATGTATGTATCACTAGAATCCCTTATTCTTTGGATGCCCATAAAAACTTTCTTTGATTAGATGAAGTTACCATTGTATTTTAATATTCTTTAATTTTTTTCCCCTTACATCAGGAAGAGGAAGTTATGTGATGGTCATTTTACAGTAACGGTGTTATGTGTAGATAGGTAAATTCTCAAGCAATGAGGAATACCTGATGTTTTCTTTTAGTTGTATAGACTAAACAGAAAACTAACAGTTAACCCAGGAGAGACAGAATATTGCCTAAATACGATAAACTCCGTTTTGGAAGATAAAAGCAGTTGGCCATGTATGGGAAATAAAACTCTGCTTCCCTTAAGCTGCCAGTACCTTTGTGTTTAAAGAGCTATTTAATATGAAACACCAGGGAACTAAGATATTTAAGTGAGGGACCTTTCTAAGATCTTTCCTGGGATATGAACAACCTAGCAGTGAAAATAAGAGGTAAGGAGTAAAGAAGAAGAAATTCTGAGAAGGATGTGGGTAACACCTTGCCCTCCAAAGAAAATGTAGCTGCCCATGGATGACTGTAGATGTTTTCGTTGTGAACTGGGCTCAGATGAGCAGGAAGGCACACATTTTAAATAATAAAAGCTTATAAACAGATACGCACTGGGATGAGAACTTCATATTCTGTTCAGTATCTAGGTTTTGCTCCTGAAAAAGTCACAAAAGTACGTGATAAGGATGTAACTGGTGTCAAAGAGGTGGAAAAGGAAGAGATCTGGTGTCAGATCTAGGAGTTAAGTTTCTCCTGCAAAGGCAATTTCCAGCTCACTCCTGTGTGAGGTGATTCTTCCTCTGGGGCAGGGATGTGAGGTGAGAGCTGCTGGGTTTTTCTGGAAATCTGCTGAGCAACTGTCTTGTCTCTGTGTGAGGCAGTACTCCTGCTAAAGTGCATCTGTTTACCAGAGGCAGTGAAAGATAACACTGGTACTACAGAGTGGTTTGTATGGCTTTTTGGCAGGTGCTGCTGTTAGACGGCACTCGGGCGGCAGAGTGATGCTCGCTTGTTTGTCAATCTGTAATTCTCAGAAGTAAATCTCAGAGCACATACTGAATTTACATTAGAAAGTGTGGGAACTCAAAATGATGTCCCTTGATACTAGTAGTCTAAGCAGGCACTCTGATTTCATTTGTTTTTTCATTGAAGGCGTAATAATACCACACTGGGCAAAGCAAGACAAAGGAGTAACGTTTCCTTGATTAGCAAGCTGAGGTTGTCTTCAGCTAGACAATAGAGACTTTTCCCCTTTTCCTTCCTCAGCCTCTGCTCTCTCGGCCATCAGAATTACAGTGGAAGCAATTGCATGTTTGTTACCGCCCTGACCGCTGTGCTGCTCGGAGGTGATTTGTACCACTCTGTCACTGTAAGCTGTTTTTCAACCTTGCTGCAGTACGTGTATGTGAAAGCTACCAGGCATGTCTGACGATGCATGGCAAGCCAAGTGTCTTGGGGTTTACAGGTGGCATTTTTTGGTAGCTCATCAGAGGACACTAAAAACCAAACTTTTCATTTCTTAAAATGTACTAATCAGAGAAAGTGGAACAAAATAGTACAGCTCAGTGTTTTGTACTAACAGTGAGTAGTGTTAATCAAAAGTCAGATTCAGTTACTTGACTAGTTATAAGGCAGTCTTCTGTATGTGATCCTTTTTCTTGGAAAAAAAAGGGATGTTAGTTACTTGTACACAAGTAGTTCTGTACTGGTGTCTTACAGAAATGTGTGCTATTTACAACTAACAAAAGAGTATACTTGAAGAACCTGTCTCCTGCTTTGAAGGTGGTCACCATTCTTAAACGTCTCAGATTATCCTTTTTTCTCTACATAAGTTATCTGTGGTGTGCTACTGTAGCATTGTGAAATCTGTCAGAAAAGAATTAAGTAGATTCCTCTTTTTACAGTAGAGGAAAGGTTTTGATAAATGTACTTATGTACAAAATTAAGTATGTATTTAAGTTAGAAGTTACCTTCATATAAGTGATACTTTTCATCATAGCCATTCTTAAAGTAGTCTGTAAAGTCATTTCAGCTCTCCTAAAGAGTTATCTATTATTGGTGGTCTCCTCTTTATGCAAATATATAAAAAATTGCCAGTGAGGAAATGCTCATTGTCAGTTGGAATAGCGTTCTTTCAGGGGCATAATATATTGTGAGAACTAAAGTGCAGTAAAAATAAACCCATTATCTGTTGTCAAAATTGTACAGGCTTTTTTTTTTTTCTTAGCAAATTTGTATTGTTTATAAGGACAAGCTTAATGACTGATTTTATCAAAGAGAAAATGAACAAACTGAGAGGGAGACTTTTTACAACCAGGTCTCTCTAATATCCATTTTAAGTCATCAGTCAGATTATCTTCTAAACTGAACAAAGAAACTTGCATTACTCAGCAGCACTCAAAAGTTCATTCAAATATATCCAACTAAGAAAGGGAGGGAAGTTATAGTACCATATAAATATGATATAAATGACATGAACATAATATTACATTTCCTAATCACATCTCTAAATGTTATATAGTGATGCTGAGTGAGATTACAGACAGTAGTTTGAAGACTGATCCAGTATTCTTTTGATTTGAGGTTCATTTAAGTTGCTTTCCTTATTCCACAGATACGTTTTAACATACAGACTAGGAGAATGATGAATTTGTAAGTAACTAACATCTGGAAAATGCACTTAGATTCCACTGTCATAAAAATAACTGGCTAGACATAAAAGGCCTGATTAGCAAACTCAAAACATCTACCAGCTTCTCTTGAGAAAAGCTCCATGATGCTATCAGAAGATGAGAGAGGATGAGTCTTCATTGTTTGGAAAAATGAGCCAGGTCCACTCATCGAGGAGAGTGAAAATGCAAGTTCCAGGCAAGTCATGCCCATTTTCAGTGCAATCAGGTTTTGCATCCACAGATACATGCACAGAAATGTAGCTGCTATCTTCCCAATGACTGAGGCAGCAGTGTTAATAGGTTCCAAGCACAGACAAGCACTATCTATTTCCAGGAAAAAAAGCACAGTAATTGGAAACAATTAGGAGAGCACACACTGAATACAAAATAAGTTGAATAGTTGCTTGTGCTGTCTGATCAGTTTAATATTGCTGTGAGACCTGGAGAGAGTGTATTCAGCCCAGCAAAATTCTCCTCAGGTGCTAGGGAGTGAGAGATACATTACTTCACATCTTTAGTTTTCATCCTCCTTCTGACCCTAAATGCAGCCAGGGATATTAGAAGGAGTAAATGTGGGCAGATGTGCAAGCTGGCTCCTCTCCTGTTATCCCAGTGTGAATATAGACCATCTTTCCCTCTTAGTCACATTTTTCACCAGATGTATGATGGTTGAGGAACTGAGGTTACGTCTGTCCTATGATCAGAATCCAGTAAATCTACTGAACTTAGACATCCATTTCTTGGTCTCGGAGGAGACCTCAACTGATGTCAGTGTTAGGAATTTAAATTAAGAACATTTAAGTCCAATAATAAATTTCAATAGGAGACAGTGATTTAAAAGAAAATTTCTAGTTCTGTAAACAGGCATGCTTAATAAAGAGAAATTACTATGTAAAATTTGTATAGCTATGTTTTGGAATTATTCAACATTTTAGAGTATACTTCTTGTTCAAAAAGGCCTTGTACAACACTGTTTCTAGACTTGTTCCTTTGTTATATATTTAGGCTTACAATTGTTCAGCTCAATAGAGTGGGGGATTTTGCCATTTTCAATTGTGCCAGATTTATATAGCTCTGGGAAAGAGCTGGACTCTTTCTAGTGTATGCTTTTGTTTCGTTACCATTCTGGTAGCAGTTAAATGACAATTTTACTCTGGAAAGGGGCTAGGAGAAATAGTTTCCTGATCATTTATTAACTTTTTATAAACCACTCTGTGACCACATCATCTTTGTTATTCCTAACACATCTGTATCAAAGGCTGACTTGCAGATTACTTTGTGGAGCCAGGGATAATTGAGAAAGAAACCTTGCCGAAAACTTAACCTCTTGGATAAGGTTTTTTTGAAGGTTTTGTGGTACTTAATTGCTGGAGCAAAACTGTATCTTAAGAGTTTTTAGGATTGTCAATAACCCGTAACATTCACTGACGCTGACAGTCACTGTGAATGAAAGGAATTTTGGGACCAAATGGATGTAATGACCACTTTTCTATTTCAATGTAAGTTGAATAAGAGATTTTTTTAATTGTAACTTTGATGACATGCAAAAGCCCAGTTGTCCTCTGTTTTAAACCAAATTGGAGACTAACCAGAGAGAACACAGTTGTCACCAGCAAAACATAAACCAAAAAACTTGGTGCTTAATGATACAGTTTTCAGAAGGCAGCTCACTATTCAGGCCAGTGGTGGGAGGAAAAACTGGTGTGAGAATATCTGTGCATTTGTGACAGAGTACATTCTAGTCTCATACATAAGGAGAATGTTGAGTAACAATTCTTCTACCTTAGGACTCTCATGCTTTTCAGCAGGCAGTTTTGGTGATGGGTGAATAATTGAGTGTAATTATTTTGGGAATCTGTGCCTGAAGGATAGATTTCACCTGTCTTGTCTTTTCTGTAAGTAGTTTTTTCCCCTTCCTTTCTATTCTTATCTCACATTATTTTGAGCTGACATGGTATTTCTTGCTTTGATGTACTCAGTATGGATGCCACAATACAGAACAGTGTGCTAAACCAAATTAAATTGGACCTCTACCATGAATTTTTGGGGAGAGAAGTCTTGAGGCTTAACAAGGAATGGTATTGTATCTCCCTAATACTTGGAAATTATTTCAGAACCATTTTGGTGAAATAAGAAAGCTTTGCTGGAGCATTTTCTTTGTCTACAAAATCCTTTGGCTTTCATACATTTCAAGGATTGAAGTTAACAGGTTCTCTGTTGAGTCTGTTCTGTTCTTGGTTTGTGTTTTTACTTGTAAAATGAATAAAGGATCTATATATTTATAAGCTACGCTACCATGGCCTTCAGCAAACGCTGCAGTTGATTAAAACATTGGGCAGAGCAGGTTTATCTGCCTCCAATTCATCAGCATCCAGAGGTTATGAACCTCAGCTTATTAGGGCTGTATTAATGATGTGATTAATAGTATAGTACTTCTTCCTTCCAGTTTTGCTCTGGAGGTTGACTTCCACAGCAACAGGTCATCATCAGGGAAAATTCTGGGGTAAAGTCTATTAACGATTCCCATCTTACAGCTGGAAACTCTGAATCATGTCTTCTTAGCAGTTAGAACTGAACCCTTACTAGAAAAAGACATTATGAGAAAGATCAAAATGGATGGGGCATTGATACTGCTGAAAGAGCAAAACCAAAATGTGTCTCTTCTCTCTATTTGTGTTTTGGGGTGAGTTTTTTTCCTATTTTTGCTTTCAAAGATGCGAACGGTGTTAGCCAGTATTTGGGACTACCACGTCTATAAAACCACTCTTTTAGAATGAAAGATGTCGAATCAGTGTCCATTGTACAACAGATAGTGTTTATGCAGAAGAAATGTACACCTGTGACAGAATTCCCTTGAGAGAGGAGACAGTAGTCTATTGTTTTAGAAAGCTGGCTTGGAAGAGACTTGGAGAAGCCATCCTTGTGCCCCACGTAGGATCTGTTTGTCATTTCTATTTTGTAGATCATCAGAGAAGGAAAACCCATAGCTTCCCTTGACACTCTGTTCCAGTGCTTCATTATTATTCTCTGTGGACGACTTTTCCTAAAGTCTATCCTGGATCTTTCTGGTTGGTATTTGAACCCATTATTACTTGTTCTGTCCACCACTACTATGGAGAACAGAGGATTTCTTCTTTTTTGGTTCAGGTTTTTCGGCTCTGCGAGTTCTCATTGCTCTGTTCTTTAATGTCTTCTGTTTGTTCACATCTTTCTTGAATATCCAAAACCATTGTTCAGTGTCATGCTTGTGATTCATAGGTTGGAAATACCTTCCAGGTGACACTCCACTTTTTTTTTTTTACTTTTTTAACAGAACTGGTACTAAGTAACTCTTCATTATCTTATATTTGTGATAGAAGTAATCACTGATTTTTTTAGCTTATCACAATCCATTTGAATCTTTCTACAGTCCTCCAATCTACTTGCAGTGTCTCTTACTGTCAGGGATGTCGTC
The DNA here is from genome assembly GCA_004320125.1 of Scolopax mira. Classification (NCBI taxonomy): domain Eukaryota; kingdom Metazoa; phylum Chordata; class Aves; order Charadriiformes; family Scolopacidae; genus Scolopax; species Scolopax mira. The sequence continues at coordinate 139,371 of BJBW01003282.1, forward strand.
TTCTACCTGTCATCTAGATTGTCAAGAGAAACACTGAAAAGGACTGAACCCTGGACAGACCCTTTGAAGCTCCATGCAATACATCTTTGTATTTGTCAGTCAAACATTGGCCCTCTGTGGTTACAGTTATCTAATTTTTGTTTCTAAATTTCATCATGACTTACTGAAGTCAAGATGTATGACACTTACTCCTCTTCCACTAAAAAGGCCTATTAGCCACACATAGGAAGAAACAGGATTTTTCTGTCAGTTTGTTCTTAACAAATCTATATTGATTGCTACTTATGTCTGTGTCGTCATGTAGCTGCACACAATGGTTTGCTTTTATACAGAAATGTTCTCCAATCTGAAGTTCAACTTGAGTTGTTTGTGGTTCTCCAGCTCCTCTTTCTTCTCGTTACAAGCACGAGCAGTACACTCACCCTTTCGCCTGTCTTCCATGAGATGTCACAGAGTTGCTGCTCTTTTGTTTTGTATATTTTAGCTAGTGTTTGTCAGGCAAACTAAATTTGAAAAATGTAATTAATCTAGTAATGTCTGCTCTCAGTTGAGCTCTGACTGCAGTTGCTATTAATTCTGCTTGACATCAATAGACCTCCTTCATGAAGACTAACACAAAAGGTTACAGAACCCTCTGGCTTTCTTTGAATCATCTCTGCATTCTCTGAATAGTTGACCTCTGCCATTTTTCTAGTTGTAAAGGCCAATATCTGCTTTATTTAATTGTTTACAGCTTACTACGTGGATGCTTTATGTTGTGTTTCAGAGCTCATATGGTTCCCTTCTTGTGGCTGCCGGTGTTTGGAATCATATGGAAATCTCTGGAGAGGGACACGGCTACTTTCTAAAGAGCATGCTCAGGAGGGACGTGTTTCTGTAAGGCAGACCATGGCAGCTAGATTTTGAAACAGCAAATTATGAGAGTGAAAGACTTGTGAGACAAGCAGGTAACAAACTGGGGCCAGGAGGAGGCTGGAGTACTTCTGTACCTGGAAAGGGCATAGTGGCTGCTGGATTACAACAAAGTAAGAGGATAAGCTGAGTCCATAAGGACATGGTCAGAAGAAAGAAGCTTAATTTTCAAAGCTTTTTACACCTTATTTGACCAGTCTGAGACCTTTTGCTGTTTAAAAAATTACATTGTTCTACTTCATGTTTAGAGATTGCAAGCACTTTGGTGTTTTGGAGCATCCACTTCAAGGGCAGGTTATGGTCAGATCCACTTCAGAAGCCTGCCTGACCTGATCCCTGTCAGCTGTGATCATAGGGTTCCTTTGTTTCTTATGGTCATGTTTTGTGTCTTGGCTTTTTTACTTGTGCTCCAGCTGCTGCTGCTGTTCTTTTATGCTCTTCTTAAGTGATCTGTCCTAGTTGGTAAGATTCTTTCCTGTGCTTGAGGTCAATGAGGAAGCCATGATTTTGCACGGTCTCTTACACCGCTGCTGTCTTTTTACATGGACAAGGGCAGAATTTGTGTCCTCAGTATTCTCTCCCATGCTACCGACTCTATTTTACTATTTTTTTCATACAATGAGAAGAGAAGTAATGCCTGATTTCAAGGACAAAAGTTCAGACACTTCCATAGGCTTCAGTTCCAACTTTCTCCAGGATAGAGCAGTTGCTTCTAATCTCATGGCTTCTGATTGTAACATTGTCTGGCCTTAGGTGATACTAGCAACCAGCTTCTTCCCTATGCAATTGCCAGATTATTCTTTACTACTGGCTCACGTTTGGTATAGGTGTCCGTGTTGTTTGTGATAATGACCTTTGATAAGGATTCTTTTGGCATCCTTGTGATCACAGATGTATCGTATGTATCAAATCCTTTAGCTTTCCTTCTTGCTTCCTAAAAGTTTATACCAGCAGGCACCAGTGAATCAGAAATCTTCTTCCAGGTGTTGACTGGAGCAGAAACATAGGCGTCTCTTTTGTCAGCTACAGTTCAGGACTATTGCCAAAGTATTCAGAATCCTATCTGAGCATGGCTCACAGCTGCAGGTAGACACAGAACATAGAGATGGCTATGGTGGTACTGTTTATCCTCATTGGTCTTCTGTGTATTAAAATCTTTACCAACCTTTCATATCTCCTCAGGAATTTCTTCTGTTTATTGCACAAACCTATCAGGCTATGAAAAGTAGTAATAAGTTAATGTTAGTTGCCAACTAATGGAGTTCCAATTTTCTCCACCTCCAAACACACAGTCCTCTTGTACTGAACCCTACCTGTCTGTATTTTCAAGAAGAAAGAATCTGGAATAAAAGATAAGATCTGACTGTATCAGTGAAGAAGGATATAAGAGAAGATTCCCATTTAATATGGTGCATAATTAGACTGCTATATTCTGAATGTTCATGTATAATCTTGGAAGAGAACTGCCAAGCATAGAAGAACATATTCAGACCTAGAGCTGTGGTAAGGAACTTTACCTCAATAATCTTTTACAGGACACTCAAACAACACTTAAAAGGCTTTTATGGTGTAAACTCTTTACTTGTTGACAACAGTTTGGCTTCACTGTTGTGAAGTGAAGCCATTTTTAATTATTTAATTTATTTGTTAAATTACCATGGATTTACAAAGTATTCAAGAGGCAATTTTGGAAATATAAAAAATATAAAAATTTGGAAATATTCTATTTCTGTGATGTTTTTAAAAAGTATTTATATTTTATATTAGCAGTGTAATTTATTGCAGGAATATATTGAAACAGAGGTCAAAAGCATATTATGTTGCTGTAGGAATAATGGGAACATTCTTATTAGATAAATTCCTGTTCTCCTGTCAGGACACAAACAACTATTGATTTGGCTTAAGATAAAATATACTTAGAATGTATAGGTTTCTTGTGTCCTTACCTGAATGTCTGACTCCAGCTGATGTCCAACACAAAATATTGGAATGACAGTCTGCATTTTTTGGCTGATATTTCCAAAAATGTTTAGATACAAGTTTTGTCCCAATCTAAAATTTTGCACAAATTTGCTTTTCAGCTGATTTTTTTTCCTTTCATAAAAGATAACTAGTCATATGAAATCAAAGAAAGAAATTAACAGGAGTGAACAGAAGTCAGTAAAGCTGAACATTTTCATGATAATTTTTTATGTGGCTATGAAAATGATGGATTTCATGGATTATTTTCTTTACTGTAGGAACAGTACTAATTGTAGTTTGCCACCAGTGTTAAACTAGGATTTTGAATTTAGCCTGTGGCAATATAACAAGAATTTATGCCAACTTGCAGTGCTTTGCAGCTGCTGAAAACCCCCGCTCTAGCAAGAGCCTTGAAAATGTATGAATGCAGTTTCAGCTCTGTCAGTCATCTTGGATAAACGCTGGAGCATATTCTACTCTAATGTGTGCCAGTATAAACCTAGAATTACTTCTGTGATGACTGTTGAACAGTTTTCATCAATGCAAGTGTGATAGTGGTTTTGTTCATTTAAACAGGCACGGATTTATGGGGAAGGGAAGGACCAAGAAGGCTAAGCTGTCCGATTAGCATCAGACAGCCTGGCACAATCCCATTAAACTGAGGCTGTGTCTGTCCCTGAGTGGCAGTAACCAGTGTAGCAAGACTGCAGTAAAGCTGAGGGTGTAACTACACCAAAATAAGAATGTCTTCACACTGTTTTCATTAGTTTTCAAAAGCAGCAAAGTAAAGAAAGAAGCCTAACTAAAAGATTTTTTTTTTTGTGGAGCTTCATCCTAGAAATTCCTTTTCAAAGTCCATTCTAAGTCATTGTAATTCAGTTTTCCATTAAATTGTTAAGATAAAGCATTTCAGTGGTAATATAGTGGAACGTTTATTAGCATAGCACCAAATGTATCCCTGCTGTAATTCTGTTGAGGGAAACTGAAATGAAGTAATAACAAGGACTAATAGGAAACCTTTGAGGCCGCACTTAGGGTTGCCTCTACTTGAATCATTGGTGAATTTAACTGAGCGTTATTTTCAGGGCAAACATGGAAGGTGTGGATATTGTAGTCATGAATAGTTTGGCCATATAATGTACTCATTGCTAATGCTTAAGGAATGAAACCCAAACTAGCCCTGTTTCTTTCTTCTACCTCTGAACAATGAAAAGGTGAGATATGTCTCTTAGATGGGGTTTATGTTTCTCTGACACCTTTGGAACTATGTAAGCAGGAGGGATGAATAACCTTATTCCAGTGTGGAGTTACTGGTTCCTTACTGGCCAGTAACTACTATGGGGTTTCTGTCATTGAATTTGGTCTATCTAAAAGCCAGATTTCTACACTGAAGTAGGCATTTCTACCTTACTCATTTATTCGGCAAAGAGAAGTGGAAGCTTATTGAGCTCCTTTGAGGTATGCACCAGGACCATGGAAGACTGGAGAAGGGTTTTGCCTGGGAACTCTACCAAAAAGTGAATTTGTATCTTTTTTCTACATTAACCCTGGGAGCTTTATTACATAGCTTTCATTAGGAAAAGTAAAACCAGCAACAGATAGATAAACTCACCTTTTAATCTTTCTACTTAAAAAAAATGCAAATGCATGGATGCATTTGCATCCGGTGATAAAATTATTGCAAACATTTGTAATTTGATCACAGCTGGAAAAAGCAAGTCATCCCATCTATTTTAGGATGTTAATTTCCCTAACCTTCTGCCCCCGGAACAGGACTGACTTCAGAGTTAGATGATATTGCTGAGGTCTAGTGGAGTGCTGAACATCTCCAAAATGAGCCAGAAAAGCTGTCATGAGTAGGAAGTAGAAGTCAGCAATCCCAGTCTTCATTTTTTCTTATCTTTTTTATTTATTTCCATCCTATGACAGTAAATCAGCTTCTGTTGAGTTTGCATTTTAGAATTACCCTCTGAGCTGGTTGCAAACTCGCAAAGGATATAAGTCCATTGCATATCCACATATCAGGTGGTCCCTCAGGGATCATGTAGCAGTATTTGAGGCATGCCCTCCAAAGGCATTGCCAGCCAAGCACGTTTTGCTTTCTTGGGAAAGAATGCTTTTCATTACTTTTTAAATTTCATTTTGGATTTAAACATTTTTGTAAAATGTATAAAGGTACAGAGCAGAGATGTAGATTTTCCTCTGTTTAGTTTTTATTTCCAGGTGACAAATGACAGGCATTTGGAAAAAGCCAAAAGCAATACTTCAAGTGTGTCTATTGCGTAAGACTAATGGCAATAACAGAGAACTTAAATTTTCAACGTATTCCTTCAGCCTATTTTACTTTTGTCTTTAAAAGGCAACACCGTAGTTTCAGATACTCAACTAAATCTGGGGAGACAAATATAATTCAGACAAAACTGAGAAAACATACGTTTTGGAATCAGTTGTTTGGCATCTCCAGGTGAAAGAGGAAGCTCGTTTCTTACTATACAGTCCTGGTTTACAGGACTGTGAGTACTTAGTGATACTGTGAGTATCTTGGTGGCATTCTATGATCTACCTTGCACTTTCAGCAAGTTCGATTCAAGGAGACTTTGTCATTTGAGGTTTAATCAGTTCCAAACACAGATTCTAGATTTTTTTTGGCAGAGGGAGGATTTCTGACTTTCAGCCTGGTTTTGAGAACTGCTGATTCTCAGGAATTCTTACAAGCTCTTCTGAGAGTCCTGAGAACTCCACATTTGCAAAGGTATGTACTGTGATTTTTTTTTTCCTTGATATTAAGGCTATCCTATTCTGCCTCTACTGCAGCACCATTATAAATTGCTTTCATAAAACCTGTGTTTCCCACTGAGGTGCAGATGCTTTGGATTCAAGAACAGCCCTGAAGAGATGAAGCTTTCCTGAGAATTTTGATTTCTATTAAAGCTTACAATGTTAATATTTTTAGTAAGGCTTTTCAACTTACATTACAGAAGGTGTGCTTTCCTGAGTAGATGAGGCATGTTATCTCTCTGTGGGAATCCTTCTTGTGTCATAGCCAAAACCAGCAGTTTAAAATCTTCTGTTTGAACTTCATTACATTAGGCAGGACCTTGCAGTGCAAAAACCCAGATGTTTTAATGAATAAAAAAATATTCTGTTGCATACACCTAGCCAAATTAATTATTTGGTAAAATGTTTGTGGTGAAGCAGCAGTTAATAGGAGAGTGGCAGATGTCACACACAGAAGTGTCCATTTCGCTATAGTGCTTTATGGTCTGTTGTGACAGCTAAATGAAGCAGCTCAACAGCTGTCAGCATGTTAATGTTTTGGATTAAATAAACACACTTGGAAGAACTTTCCTCTGATTTTTAAGGCATAATGACTGTGAAGCAGCCCTGCTTCTTTGCAGATGAAGATTGAAGTGTTTTGTAAGTAATACCCAGAGAAAATCAGGAATAACATTGGACTGTAAGGCAGACCGAGATATTCTAGTTTCTTTGGAGCTGTGTAACTCTGAACCTCAGCGAGGCTTAGAAATTCTTATTTAATCTAAACACCAGATGTAAAGAAAGGTTGCAGTGAGGTAGACACTCTTCATCCTTTGCTGTATAGTCTTTAATAAGCATAGAGAAATAAGCATAAGAAAAGAGAAGCTTTTAATTTGTGAAAAGTGAAGAGACAAATCAATCAAAAAAGCTGGACACATATTAACCTAAACTCAATATAAATTCTGTCCATTTCTGTTAAATTCAATCCAGAAGACTTGGAGCTGAATGCATGATCATTTTAAAATATTTCTGGTTTGGTTCTTTGTTGTTGTAATGTCATCAGCTGATTCTTCAAGAAGTCTTCTGTTTTGCTTGAGAGTATTCTTGATTGCCTTCCTGACCTTGACTGTTTGAGAGTTACAGTGCCTGATGTGGGTGTAATATATGGGCAGATTCTGCTGTGTGTAGCTGGTCAGTCCTTGATTGTTTTCAGGTAGCTTATCCATTTCATAAGATCTGAGAGAACATCCTTTATTGTTATGAAAAATATAGCTGGTGGCATTCTCTTTAGCATGATACTTTTCATACTTGGCTGTCAAATTGAGTAGGGGCATATCTTTCAGCACCAAGGCTGCTGGAAAACAATGAGATAAATTATCATCATAGTTTTCTCCTCTCTACCTTGAGTTCATGCTGATTTTTTTCTCTGAGTGCTTCTGACTGTGGCTGGATGGTTGGTGTCACAAAATAAGAAACACACAGGAAACCCAAGGTCTAGACAATGAGGCTTGCAGGAATGAGTGAAAGTTTACCATTATTGAAGCATCTTAAAAGTTGGAAAGAAGCATTTGTGATGGCATCTGAGGAACTGCAAGGGAGACGCACCCACACTGTATCTGTGGATGGAGCAGAGCAACGACCACTTATTTCCTGGAACTCTGCCATTCCCAGTGGCTAATTTTTAAAGAGTGCAAGCATGAGCAATTACTGAATGTCTTATTCTCCTGCTCTGTCCTCATTTCTTTGGCCAAGAGAAGTGGAAGCTTATTGAGCTCCTTTGAGGAATACACCAGGACCATGGAAGACTGGAGAAGGGTTTTGCCTGCCTCTACCAAAAAAGTGATTTTTGTATCTTTTTCTGCATTAACCCTGGGAGCTTTCATTAGGAAAGGTAAAACCAGCAACAGATAGATAAACTCACCTTTAAGTCTTTCTATTTAAAAAAAAAAAAATGCAAACGCATGGATACATTTGCATCCAGTGATATAATTATTACAAACATTTGTATGAAGTAAGTGGAAGAAAAGTGTAATGCTGCTGAAAAACAAGGGTTGCTGCAACTTAAGCATAAAAGCTTGCAAACTTGTATTTGGACACTCACAGTTGTAAGTCAAGTTGGTAAAATATGTGGAGGATTAGAGCATCTGAAAATCAGATCCTTAATCTGTTGTCATGACTGTCAATAATTCTTAAGTGGTTTTGATGCCACAGTAGAATAATAAGAACATGGCCATTACTTCTGGGCTTGGAAGCAGCTCTGAACACAAGGGGTTTTTGCTACTTCCTCTTTCATGCTCAGCTTTAAATTCCCATTTAAGCAAGAGCCGGCTTATAGATATTTTAATTTAAATTTTTGAAACCTCCAAGAATCTGTTGCATACAGCTGCCTTTTTCAACTCACTAAGCAGATTTCCCTTGAAAAATACTTTGTTGCCCTTACTTTTCACCTGTATGACAAATAAATGAGCTGTAATTACTGTTTTTGTAGGGATTTTTTTGTAGGGATAGGTTTTGATTTCTAATTTGAAATTGGGTAAATAAACTAAATGTGATCTCTATGTCAATAGAAGGCAAAAGAAGACTAAAAAGTAAGGCGCTACTTCTATAGCTTTACAACAATAGAGTAAAAAATGGAATAATGAACTGTAAATGTATCTAATTACATAAATAATGTATTTGTGTAATTGTCTACGAGGGGTGTGCTAATGAATAAATTATTTTTAATTGTAGGATGCTTGATTGTTTCAGAAATATAATTGATTGTAATCAAGAATCAATTAAATGTTGGTAGTAAATGTATTTATCAAATTCAATATATTATTATAGTTTTGAATTTTTTTCAGAAAAGGAGGTATTAAAGGAGTGTCTTGTCTTCATACCATTGGGCTGATGGGGTGGCGCTTACTGTAATAGTGCACAATAAAGAAGAGACATTTCATTTCTTCTCATCTTTGCTTCCGATCTCATCTGACCTGTCAGGGTAAACAAGGGTTTTAGATGTGCTCAGTGTTTGTAACTCTTAGCTTGCTATATGAAGCAGGCTTTGGTAGAAATCAAGTGAGACCATGTGAGACTCTATTAAAGGTGTCAAACTTCCAGTCATGACCATGTTGTAAAAATAGTGCTCCGCACAGCAGGGTGGTGGCATGTGAGGAATTTGTTTCCCAAATACCCTGGGAAGTAGGCAGCCCTAGATACGCTTTGTCTTCTGAACTGGTTTTGGGTTGGAGTGTGTCATGTGGAACTGTTAGCTTTTACCCCAAATTGATTACTATTCTTCCTGCAAATAAAACTTTAAGTAATAATTTTAATTCAAAGGGGCTTTGTGTACCTGATGTGCACAGAAGAGACGTTTGGTCTGCCTTCCCATGACTCTCCTGGCTATACAAATGCAAACGACAAACAACTAGATGAAATCAATACGACTCTAAATGGATAGTGAGCTGACCAGGTAAATGAAGAGGGCTTTGTTTTAACAGACCTCTTTTTGTTATCATATGCAGATATTTTGTTAATGCTGAACCTTTTTCAAAACTTTGAAGGCTCATTACACTGTGGATGGGAGAGTGGATTATCTTTAGCTGCATAAAGTACCGATCATGTTTCCATGGGTTTACAGGTCCTGATCAACATCCTTGATCAGCTTCTGTGCCTGGGGAAATCTGCACTGAAAAGCAGGTGAAGTACAGAGCTCCCCACTAACGGAAGCTTTTTAAGGACCTGTGATGTCCTGCTATACTTCCATGAGAAGTGTTTTTTTGGCAAGTGTGCAAAATATGTATATAGTAAATATAGAGAGTGCCATCTACTGACATGTAAAGGGAGAATATATAAGTGGCATTGTCCAGAACTGTGCCAACTCAATAAAGGTGTTGTTATACTCAAGGTGGCTTCCTGACTGTAGATGCAAGTGTGAGTCTAGTCTGGGCTTGTCATTTCTCTGTAGTGCTGTGAAGAGATCAGTCAAGCTCCCTGTTGTCATCTTTCTAAAAACTTCTTATAATCGAAAGCTGAAGAATGATGTGCAAAATTTTATTGGGAAGGAGGAGGTATTTTAATTATTTCTTTAAATCGGGTTGGGAGGAATCTAAACCATTTATTTTCTGAAGCTTTTTGGCCTGGTGTCACTGGAAACCTAGTGTAACCTCTGCCTTGTCCTTGGGTCTTTTGCTGGATGGGCTGAGGAGGAGCTGCAGAAGAAGTAGGAAGCTGGGTCACCTCCCCCCTCTTTTTTTTTTTTTTTTTTCCTCCTGGAAATTGAGTGTTGAATTCTCATTTTACTACAGAAAAGTGCTCTATCAGAAAATATCTGACTATTACTATAAATTGCTCCTTTCTTTGACAAAGAAAAATTATCACAACTGTTTGGTTTCCTGCCTGTGGGGGCTAATTATTTGAGTAGTGAGTTTCTGAACTTGAGGATGAAGAAAATAATTTAACTGTTTTTTCTCTCTAGCACTGTTTTTTAAACTTAAAGGGTATGTGAGGAAAAGAGAGCACAGTAAAGAAAACCAAAATTTTAGGCTTCCTCTCCCACCTCTGAGGACACCAGCTTACTGATCAGAGAAAGTTAAAAAGACAAATCAAACATTAGGAAATACTAGGATAGGAGTGAAGAGCAGAACAAAGAACCTCACTCATAAATCTGTGGTGCGTAGTATGTGGGATGCTGCATATGCAGGTTTGTTCTTCTTGCTTCAAAAGAAATGTTACACAAACTAGAGATGGGTAACAAAGATGTTCAGGAGTTAAGGAGCTGCTACTGTGCTCAGAAAGGTCCTACAAAAAAAATCACAGTAGGGAGGAAATGTTTACTCTCCACTACTTACACTAAAGTAACTGAGAGGCAACCAAATTTTAAGAAATATTCCTATGGAATTTGGTGCCATAGTTTGACCTGAGAGGCAAAATAATGTCAGTCATGAAGAATCCTTTGGCTGCAACTTTTTGCTTTTTTTTTACTTTTGTAAAAGTTGCTGCAATTGCACCCTTTGACTGGGCAATCAACGCTGATGTCCAGGAAGGATCCCATTATTCTCATCCCATTTCTTATATTTTCTGCTGATTATAGCCTACCGGACCTTGCAGGAAATAGACTGAAAACCCACCCGAACCCAAAGCAGCAGGAGACAGAAATCATGACCTTGCCTCTTACCCTATGTCTCCAGGGTCATGCCCTATTTTTCGACTGCTCTGTTTGTGGCCCAAATTGCTGAATAATTTTTGCATGGGTGCCACTGGGTGTCATTTGAGATGACAGGTAGGCTCTGCTCAGGGTACCCCTTAGGAAAGGACAGAGGTGTTCCTGGAACAGGATTCCTGACTCCATGTTGTAACACTGCTGCCTCAAATAACTAGGGACTGCAATGCCAGTCTTTCGGATTCCCAAGGTGTTTATTGGCTCTATCCCTTAATTATGAACCAAAGACAATATTCTTCAGTTCATCTGTAAATATTTATTGAGGCTTCTTGTCAAAAGAATTTATTCTATCTTTTCAAACTCAAGTGAAATATTTTGATGATGATACAACATAAACATGTCACTAATCACGTGAACGCGTTTGTACGTAAGTATGCTACGTCATTTCCATTAGATGCTTGAAATGGAAAACAATTGCAGACTTCTGCAGCCGGAACTCCTCTGGGTGTCCTGAGTTTCTTCCCAGGTATCTGCCTACCTTTCAGACATGGTACACCAGCTTCCACGTTTCTGTAAAAGTTTTGGTTGTCAAAGCAATTTTCCTTAATGTTTTAACCAAATAATTTGCCTCACATTGAATGTCACCATTGGCCCATGTCAACAAATCACATTCAAAGGACTAAGTGACTCTTTTCTTCTGTCTCCTTTGTTGCTTGCTTTCCTTCAATTGTAATTGATCATTGAGGTGATGCCATTGAGGTGTTCCTCCTCATTGAGGAACAGTATTTGTGCCATCTTCAAGTATACAAAGAATAAAAAAAAAATAAAAAAAACAAAAAAAACACAAAACGAGAGAAAGGCCTTCGTTCCAGCCAATTAGCAAACCTAGCAGTCATGCCAGCTTTGGAAATCAGTTGCCACTTACATTCTGTAATGTCTTTGCTTCCTGTAGTATAAAAATTCTTGTGGCTAGTCTTGTTACTAGGATTCTTCCTGTGGTCTTAACACCCACATTTAATTTCTGGGATCATTCTTTTGAATTTTTATCCTGCTTGCATACAACTAGCATCAGAATGTCTGTTGAGGATGGTTTCACTGAAGGAGGCTGGTTGGAAGGGTACTAATGTCCTGATGTAGCTGAGTCTTGTGAGCTTGCACCTGAAGATGGGAATGTTGCACTGATGGCCTTTTGGGTCTTTTGTTTGTTAAGTGACGGAGCACGTCTACTGTGAAGAAATGTTTTTAAGCAAAGTTAATTCTTTGTGATTGAAGTAATTTGCTGGAGAATGGTAGTTGGGTTAGAAATCTCAGTCCTTGCAGTGATGCTGTGCTACACCACTAGCCCAGGAGGTCACACTTTGGCAAACACAGAGCTTATGCATTTCTTTCAGTGATAATACTGTCAACTCCAATTTACAGCAGTCTGGTTTAATGCAGAGCTTACCAATAATTTGTAGTAATCAGAAGATCAATGAGATTTAGTGTTCACGTTCTGAATGAATAAGTAAGGGTTTGGTGGCCCACTGGGGGCTTCTTTCTCATTTTTGGCTGTGACAGCTAAAAGTCCTCAAAGTTGAAGATGTAATTCATTGATGTAATTTTAATTTTAGGTTGTAAAAACCTGAACACTTGATGTTTTTAAAGTTAGCGACTTATGAAAGTTAAATCGGGATGCTGTGTCAGGGATGGAATTTTATCCCCTTGTTTTCTAGTGGTACAAATGTAGGCAATCCCTGGCTAATGGCCTCTGTTGTTAGCAGCAGCAGCGTGTGCTGACACAGCGGTGTGGTTGGTAGCAATCTTTCTTAAGGCTTTTCTTTCCCCTGTGGGGTGACCTCTTTCCTGGCTCATTGAGATTAATTCTGCAAGATTCTTGACCTGATCTGATGGAGGTGAAAACTGAACGGCAGTTTTAAAATGGGTAGTCTCCACATGAGCCCTGCATCTAGCACATGTTGTGCCTTTAAAAATGAAATAAATATATACCCTCCCTGAACCCAGAACCCAGCCATGGCTTTAGCATCTGCTGGCATAGAATCATTTCATGCCACCTGTTGAACTGAAGGAATCTTTTTCTCCCTCCCCATTTCTAATTTTTATGTATACAACACTGAACTTACTCAAAGCAGCAAGGCATAATAAATTGCTGAGAGCTCCAGTGAGAAATGTGTCATATGAAATCATGGAGCAAAAAGAGCAAGCAGCTATTACTGTGTATAGCAGAAAAACCCTTTCAGAATGAAACACAAGGCTAAGACAGAAGAAAATATATTTTAGCTCTCCTAAGCTCTTTTTTTTTTTTTAATAAACCTGAAATCTGTTCTTTTATGTTGTCATCTACTCAGCCCTCTCAGAAGGAAATCATTGACATCTGAGATTGCACACCTGATATAAAGCTACTTTTGATTTAGAGGGGTGAAAGGTTATTAGAGAGAAATTAAGTGTTTGTCTGACAAGAAATGCAAATTACCTATAATACTTGTTGCTAGTTGTAGCCTTGTAGGTTGGTCAGTGTATATAAAATTCCTCTACTAAATTACAAGATCAGTCTGGATTTTGACATATTTGCAAATATTCACTATAGTTATCTTTCACACACATCAAATGCAAGTATGTTAATGTATGTGTTTTTAAAAGAAACCATACATCAACTAGAATTTATGGTGTAAGAGTGATACAAGGACATTCTTATCCTTAAGCTTTTGTACTCAAGAGTAGTTAAAAAAGACAAAACAACTTCACAGTTAAAATCAGCAGAATTCTAAGATCTAGGGGTTTGTCAAGAATTGACAAGTTATTTTTGGTGCACACAAATGATACCAGGTACAGAACAGTTACAGCAAATTTGGTAGGTTATTGCTCAGACTCCGGAATATCCTAAACTCTAATGACTACATACTCTGGATATGTGGATTTCATTAATATTCCTGAACTGAGTCATATAGGCATGAGTTATTTGAGGTGGCATTGCAATCTTTCCCCTACTCTGCCTAGGAAAACCTATTCAGATTCTGCTCTCACTGCTGGAGGAAGCTGGCATGTTAATCCACTTTGCTCACTTTGCAGGTATTTAATTTTATTATTTTGGGGAGGATTTTTTCAGAACCTTGGCCTCAAATTGCTAAAAGCACAGCTCTGGAGGAGCTTTTATCATTGTTTCTTCTGTATAGGAAGTGTGTGTGTGTGAAGGATTCTTCTGCTTCCACATAGCGTTTTAAGATGCAGACAGCCATTGGCCTGGGCAGAGCAGGTTTGGCTCAGACGACCTGGCCAGGGTAGGTAGCTCGCCTATTGAGGGCTCTCTGCGTTCAGCTTTTCTGGGTCTTTTCCTGTCCCTGCCATTTGTTGTGCTGACTGTTTTCAAGTGCATAACTGCTCCCAGTAGCCTGTAATTGCAAGGTCACTCTAAGGTGAAGCTGTGCCTTGTTTAGGGAAAGACATGAGCAGTCTGTTTAGGCCATATGTTGTTGCCTTGTCCTTTTCTTGAAAGCTTTGGGTAGCTCAGCGTGTTACGTACAATGATTAGGAGCACCAAAATCTTTCAGAGTACACGATTGGGGCCAGCTTAGCTTCAGTGTAATGGCAGCTTTGTGGAGGCTGTGCTTGAATTGTAGATGGGCATAGTAAGAAAGCTTTTCTGCTCTGGTATTTGATTTTTGAGGGTGAACTGCTCCATATTCCCTAATCTTTCTTGCTATCTTGTGTACTTTCATTGCAGAGAACGGAACCCACCAGGTATTTATTTTTCTCATTTATTTACAAAATCACCGCTTTTCACATCTATGGATGTAACTGCTCTATATCAGCCCACAGCTAGTGTCCAGAGGAAACTTTAAAACAAAAATTAGTTTTTTGTAATAATTGCGATATTCTTTGCCATGAATGCAAAAACAAGGAAAGGGTCAAACTGTGTAAGGATGCTGACTTGACAAGGGGCTTGCTTACAGCTTTCCGTTGATGTTCAGTCTAGACATTTGCTCTAGCTATTAATTTGGTTAAAACACTTAAGGACAGGGATCTGTTATTTCCTCTATTATTCCCTCGCCGAAAAAAGAACAGGATAAAGCTTTGTTTTAAAACCGATTATGGTTGCTAAGTAACAGTCTTCCCTAAATTGAGTGTCTTCCTCAACAGCTAATCCCAAAGTCTTAAAAAGTGAGAAATTAAAGATGTGATAAATCTTATTCTGTCCATATGATTAACAGACATTTTGAGTTAAGCCTTGGTCTCACTGTTCTTGGTGGAGAAAGCTTCCACTGGCTCAATGACATTTCACATCCAGATTCTCATCCAGAGTAGAGAAATTTGTAGTATAACATACCTATTTGGCAAATTCTGTTATTTTTAATGAACTATTAAAATTTTCCACATTTCCTCCACCTTCTCACATCTGCACTGATTTTTTGGTTTGGGTTGGGTTTTTTTGAGGTAGATGAAGAAATACTTAAATATAGGAATTAAATTGGATATTGTCATTGTTCCATTAAAGGAGAATGCTTCAGGGTCAGTTAAGGATGATGGTTTCCAGCAGTGCATACATTCTGTTCCCCAGTGGGTTCTGGGTGTAATGCAGCTCGGCTTTTTCTTGCAGTGCTCACGAAAGGACTAGAAAGCAGATTTAGGTTTCAGGCTGAGGGCTACAAGCACATCCTTCTGCTTCGCAGCATCTCTTGGTCAAGTCAATAAATCCCTTGTAGTGCAAAGACACCCAGGGTAACAACCTGGAGGAGAAAGACCTGGGAGTTTTTGTGGACAACAGGATGACCATGAACCAGCAATGTGCCCTTGTGGACAAGAAGGCCAATGGCATCCTGGGGTGCATCAAGAAGAGTGTGGCCAGCAGGTCAAGGGAGGTCATTCTGCCCCTCTACTCTGCCCTAGTGATGCCCCATCTGGAGTACTCTGTCCAGTTCTGGGCTCCCCAGTTCAAGAAGGACAGGGAACTGCTGGAGAGGGTACAGCAAAGGGCCACAAAGATGATGAGGGGGACTGGGATATCTCTCTGATGAAGAAAGGTGGATGGATTTGACTCTTTTTAGT
>BJBW01003284.1:0-124874 GCA_004320125.1 Scolopax mira
CGTTCTGGTTGGTCAGTTCGGTCAAAACCACGACACATTGTAACAGGCTGCCCGGCGAAGTGGTCACCATCCTTGGAGGTATTTAAAAGACAGGTAGACAGGGTGATGAGGGATATGGTTTAGTGATGGTTTTTGTCAGTGTTAGGTTAATGGTTGGACTAGATGACCTGAAAGGTCCCTTCCAATCCAGGCGATTCTATGATTCTGTGTATGCTCCCTAAATACACCAAGCACCATCCCAGCCCTGCATGGGCTGGTTTCTAATGCCAGTGCCTGCCTTGAATAACCATGAAGTAGCAGGCACAGCAGTTCTCAGGCAGCCAGGCCCTTCTCTAACCCACTGACCAGATCTAGCAGGTCTAGCCCACAGACAACATGTGCTCCTGGCACCAGGGAATTGGAGAAGTGAGACAGGGGGAGGGCAGGAGCCCCCCTGGCCCTGGAGCATCAGTTTGCCCCAGGGCTTACCCCAGAGCCCATCTCAAAGAGTTATGAACACAGAGCAAAAGTTTCCACAGGACACGTCCATAAAGAGGCTTCCTGATGCAGAACAAGGTGGGACAAGCACAATCCATCACTGCTTTCAGAATTCAAGGCCAGGCTGCAATGTGTACTCACACCGGGACTGTGGCAGACTGCCATGGTGATAACCTAGCCGATAGAAAAGCAGGAATCAGCCCAATGTGTGGCGATTACCACTCAGCTCCGCTGGCTCCCACAGCTGACGGAACAGGGACTGACTCAGTAGGAACAAACCCCAAAGGAAAGGTCCTTCTCAGATATTTGTTCCCATTATTTACTCTGTGGCTTAATCAGACATCTTTGCAGAAAAATCAGCAAGTACATCCCCTCACAATTTACTGAAAATGACGTCACCAGCCCTGATTAATTTACAAAGAGCTTCCTAGGAACCAAAACACTGTAGAAAGCAGGCCCACATCTTTCACATCCCAGGACTGCCAATACCTAAAGCACATATTTTAAGTGCTTGAGCCTGAAAAAGCAAGTTTGTTTTCTTTTCCTGGGACACACTTTCCAGCTGCAGGCGGCAAACGGGGAGACATGGGAACACACATTTTTTGTACAGCCACATGAAAAGTCAGGCGGTGACAAGCTGTGTATCCACACCACGTGCATCCTCAAGATTTACTATCAAACACAAAGCTCTGACAAGGAAATGTAAAGATTTAGCTTCATCCTTCCAGTCTGGTGCAAAGTTCCCTTAGAACCCTAAGCTTTTCTTTTCAGTGTTTGAGCATTAACATCTACTTCTGTAGGATCCAGAGGAAACTTCACAAGAGCAATCCATCAGACAGCCACGTTTCTAAACTACAGGGCAACCATATTAAATTAAGATCTTTTCAACGCACACACAGACAAGAAGCATAGGAAAAGCAGAGGACCCAGCACTTCAAGTGCTCGCATTTGAGATTAGTTTCTGAGCAACATTTTTTCAGAAAGTAAGCAGCAGCTGAGAAGCCCAGCCCCTAGATTGATTCAACTCTACCATTACTTTAAAACAATGAGAAACCACCCACCCTCAAATCAGTTGTGAGCAAGAAGATCATCTCCGGCTTGCATGGAAAGCCCTTGTCTGCCCATTCCCAATGCCCCACTGTCCCTCGGTCAAAAGTGGTTGGGTTGACAGATGAGCTATCAGTGGATGAATGCACAGAAAAGAAAGTTACAGCTCCCCAGAGAAGCAGCTCCTGAACGCCGCTCCCACCTGACGAGTTTCCCCTTTTGCGCAGCTTCCTTGAGGTTTGTCTTAGATTTTTTGATAAGATACTAGAAGTTTACGTACCAAGGAATTGTTGTCTGCAAGAAGACTGACTTCATAAGCATTAAAGCTTTTGTATAGGGTTTTTCAGAGGCACAGAAGTGTTTCTCTCCACAGTTCATTACACACTGCTAGTAGCTCCAGAAGTTTATGCACCTATGCAGTGCCTTCATGCTGCTATGTTTGGCCATGAGGTCTCCCCTGATCCTTCTGTCCTGTGGGACATGAACAAGCAGGTACCTATAGGAACCTCATCCTCCAACGCAGCCCCTGGGTGTAGGGGAGGGCTCACGGATGTAGCTGCGAGCCAGCCACAAGTGCTGCAGCCCACATGGAAAGAGGCAATCACAGGATCATAGAATGGTTTAGGTTGGAAGGGACATGAAAGATCATTGAGTTCCAACCCCCCTGCCATGGGCTGGACCACATTTCTCAAAGCCCCATCCAACCTGGTCCTGAACACCTCCAGGGACAGGGCATCCACAGCTTCTTTGGGCAACCTGTTTCAGTGTCTCACCACCCTCACAGGAGATAATTTCTTCCAATCCTGATTTGCAAGGTGCTTGTTGATTCCTGTCTCCTCCCTCTGGAGTTGCTCTGGCAGAGCAGGAAATCCTTCCCAGCTGAGAGATCCTGGCATAGAGACCCTGGACCTAAGGGATGGAGAGGTGCAATGGGGCCACGCATCCAACACAAGCCTGGGGTGGATTTTTGATCTGTGTTTCTCGGTGGTACACCACAAGAAACCAGGAAGGCATTTGTAAAGTTCTTATAACCTGGCAAGTCTTGTCCCAAACTGATCTCATTAATCAATCCCTCTCAGTGAGAGCAATAATTTCCATGGTATGCTGCCAAACTCCTTCCTCCTCCACTCCAAAGGTGTTTTACATACCACAGCACCTGTACCCAGATCAACAGGCAGAGCATCTCTGCCTTCTGCTCTCCACACTCCTCCAGCAGTAACTCCTGTATTTCACATCCCACACACTCAGACTTGTTAAGTCCAAACAGCGAACTTTTCTTTTTTAGCTTCATTTGCCCTTTCTGCATCATTTCTCCCCAAACATGTGCATTGAAGCTGAGGCCCCTTGTGCAACAGGACACAGCGCTGCATCTCCAAGAAGTACCCCTTCATTTCCTAGGCTATGGCAGCTGGGAAACGTGCTGTCCCTCCCAGCAGGTTGCTCCTGTTTTCCTAGGAAATGTGGCGAGCACTGATCCCTTTGTTTTCTTCTTACCTCTGAAGAAATGACTGCACCTCATATTTGTCAATCCCATATCTCCCCGATAAGGTAGGATGTCTGTTTCTGCACCCATGTGGGACAGTCATGCACCACCATCGAGGGCTACAGGTAGAGCAACCCCTGCCTTGACTGCAGAGCTGAGCACGTCCTCTTCACTGAGAGAATGTCCTCAAACAGCTACTTTTTTTTTTTCTGAGCTTCTTCCCCACCTGCTTAACCCCAAAAAGCCTTGCACTGGCAAAACAGCATCTTACAACATTGGTTTGATGAATCTCAGCTGCCTTCAAGAAGGAAAAACATCAAGCCAGTAAAGCCTAAGTTGTGGGGTGGTGGGGCTGTGGGATGCCCTTCTGAGGATGCAAGTGGGTTAGGCAAAAAACCCCCAAATTTGAAGCCTAACGGTAGAGACACCACAGAGACTGCACATATATCCCCTTTCATGATGGATGGCCTTTTTAATCATAAATCAAATCAAGTAAATTCCTGACACCATGCTCTACTCCTGCCTGTAGCCAGTGACACACAATCTGCCTGACACAAAACGCTGCACTGCAACAGGAATGAACATCCTCAAGTCCCACTCATTTCCAGGGAGCACAGGCACTTGGCAGCCCTGAAACCAGACCTCTCTCCTCATTCCCATCACCCTGTTCCATCAGGGAGCTTCATCCACCCAAACAAAACCTCCCATTTCTCCTATCGCTCTGTGTCGGAGAATCAGCCATGCCTCAAGCTTGCTGAGAACAACCTACCCCTCCCTTTTCCGCCCCTCCCCGCCCCCGCCCCCTGACGACCCTACCTGAGACAGGAATTCCCACAGCAGCTGTGGCAGCCCATCCTCACTGGCTCTTCTTGGCCCCTCCTGCATTGCAATCCGGACCAGGGGGAGGACGGCTCTTCCCTCACCCCCTGGCAGCCCAAGAACTGGCAAGCTCCAGGAGAAGTAGTGCCCACCCAAAAAAAAAAAACAAACTAGGGGCTCTCCTGCCTCATGGTTTCACTCCCCGGGCTCTGACCACAGGGCTCTGCTGTGCCCAGGAGGCTTTGTAATTCGCAGGTGGTGATTCCTTAAGCTATAGGTAGTTTTCCCAGAGGTTTCCCGGATCTTCTGTGCAAGGCTATTGCCATAAATCAATTGGATTGCTTAGTCACCTCTGTTTGTCCAGCCCGTGCCAAGGCAGACCTGCTCTTTCACAGCATGTACTGTATGGAGGAGTGCCTCTAAATTAGATGCACCGCTGCAAACTGAATTGCATATTGTTTTCTACGTCAGCTTGTTTTCTGCTGGACTGGATGAAACGCACTTCACAATCGTAAATAAGTCAAAGGACAAAAGCAAGTTACAGAGGCATGCTGAGGGCTGCCTGATGGAGGGCCATGCCTGCCCAGGAGACTAGGGGCTGAGGAGCGACGAAAGGAAACGATATTCCTAAACCAATGGCCGGTACGGGATAAGCTCACTGAAGCCAGCATTTTTCCATCAGGTTCACTAAACTGGAGTGTGGAGAGTTGAGACCCTTCAGGCAGAGTTTACGAGCATAAATCATAGAATTATAGAATGATTCGAGTTGGACAGGACCTTAAAGATCATCCAGTTACAACCCCCCCCACCATGGGCAGGGACATCTCCCACCAGACCAGGTTGCTCAAAGCCTCATCCAGACTGGCCCTGAACATCTCCAGGGATGGGACAGCCACAGCTTCTCTGGGCAACCTGTTCCAGTGCCTCACCACCCTCACAGGAATGAAATTAAATGAAGTAAAAAAAAAAAAGAACAATAAACAATAAAGGAAAGAAATGAAGGACTGTCCAAATCAATAGCTGCCCTTCAGCCCTGCCCGTCTCAAAAGAGACTACAAAGCAGAGGTATCCAACATAAACGGGTACTTAAGGACACACTGACCTCTCTGCCAAGCTTTCCTCATTTCTAAAATGAAGCACTTTAATTCCCAACAGAGATGCTGTCAAAGATGCCCGGGACATGATTACTCCCACACTCCCACAGAGCCCTGGAAGCGAGAGACAATATGTTTGCTACCCACAACAGGGGTAGCAACAACTGGGTGGCTGCATGCCCCAACTCCCAGCAAAGGGCTCCCACACCAGCCCCAGACACCCACCACAGCCTCAAACGGGCTCACCACAACAAGTGCTGAGAGACTGGTCACTCTTGTGTAAACAAAAGTACCAAAGGAATATCAAAAGAGGGAGAGAGTATCATCAGCCGAGAGAAAATACTGGGAAGCTCTACTTTCACCCTCCTGTCCCCTGCTCCTCCCTGGGGGCTCCCAAAAAGGAGGGTGGTTGCAGAGAGGCTATATCTACCTCCTCGCTCATCTGTACTCACATCTAGACAAAAAAAGTAATACATCCAGCTCTTTTCTGTTGGAAAGGTTTGTGTTTTGATTCTCCTTATCATATTGATCATGAAATCTAATGTTTGGCTTGTGTGACGTATAAATAAGGGACATTTAAAATCCTGGAAGGCTTGTGGCAGAGGAGGAGAAATAATCATGAAAGCCTGTGTAGTAATGCTGTGATAGCATTTAAAGTAAACAGGAATTGGGGCCTGTTTGTGGTACATCCTGTACAATAAAAAAGATGAAAAGACGATCTATTACCACCAAGACCTTATAGTATAAACACATAACATCTAATAAAACCTTCTGCACTCCAGAGGCAAAGACGCTATTTGAATCCTGACAAGTAGAAGCTATCTCTGATGGCTGCAGGCAGAAGTGATGGACAAAAGCAGCCAGATCGCTTCCACTGAAGGACAGGAGTTTCATAAAGAGGTTGAAGAACCCTCAGGAGCCTGCCCAGAAAATCAGCACTGCCAGGGGAGGAAAATCAGAGAAGGGAAAAGGACGATAAGGACTAGCACAATGCTCAGAAACAAAGTTCAAATCCAGGGAAGCAATGCTAGGTTCCTGATATCAGTAACCATGCCCAACAGCCAGGACCTGACACATCTGTCCCTGGAGCAGTTTCCTTCTCCTGGGTGTCACAGATGGGGCAGGGACAATGGGAGGGTGACATGTCCATCCCTTCTGCTGATGGCACAGCAGGTGAAGCTGGGATGGACCAGTTTCATGCTGTGGATCTTCTTAGGAGAGCCCCATCTCACAGAATCACAGAATTGAAGGGGTTGGAAGGGAGCTCTGGAGATCATCTCCTCCAAGCCCCTGCCAAAGCTGGGTCACCCAGAGGAGACTGGACAGAAACGCATCCAGGTGGGTTTTGAATATCTCCAGAGAAGAAGACTCCACACCCTCTCTGGGCAGCCTCTTCCAGGGCTCTGCCACCCTCACAGTAAAGAAGTTTTTCGGCATATTTATTTGAAATTTCCTCTGTTCCAGTTTGTGCCCATTGCTCCTTGTCCTGTCACTGGGCACCAGTGAGAAAAGCCTGACCCCATCGTCTTGACACCCACCCTTTAGATATTGCTCAGCATTGATGAGGTCCCCTCTCAGTCTCCTCTTCTCCAGGTTGCCAGCAACTGGAGCTGCTTCATGAATTAGAAGAACAGCAAAGGGAGACAGCTATAGAGATGTAGACCTACTGCAAGCTGCAGGTTGGCACTGAGCTTCCCACAGGGGATGAAGCTGTTCACATCCCAGGCTGCCTTCAGTGCCACAGCACATTTGTAGACACCTGACTGCTCCTACCAGCTCCTCCATGAAAACAAGATCCCATCAGGTGGTAATCCCAGCATGGGAACAAAGCCTCCAGGAAGCCTAGATGGAGAGTTCTTGCTGATAACAAGAGAAACCCGAGGACAGAGACTAACAGCGCAGGATGTCCCCTCTTACTGGAGGTAAGGGGTGTCCCAGCCTGAGCTCCCTGGCGAAGGTGCATCCCTGGGCACCCAGCATGCCAGCCCGCCCCCCAAGTCACAGAGAGACATCAGGCAGAACTGGTACCACTCTGAAATGAAGTGACAATGCGGGACACGCTGCCCAGACCCAGGGTTTGCAATGAATGTCACCCATGCCACGCACGACTAGACATCTTAACAAGCAGGCTTCTTGCATCAGGTCTTATTGGTGAGAGCCACGGAGATGCGGTGGGTTTACAGATTCACTGGCTCTTCTTCACTCTCCTCCCCACCCCATAAACAAGCTTGTTTCTATTCTGACCTCAACTATGAGAGCAACCACGGATATTTGTAACTTCTGTGAAACTAAAAGCAAAAGCAACCTGCACACTGGACCAAATCCCAAAGTCTTTTTTTTTGTTTTTGTCTTCGACAGTCCTTTTTTCGAAAAAACTTCACTTAAGTTCAGTGAGAACTTTGCTTTCCAGTAAGGATGGAGGGAAAACTGGAAGAAGTTTTGGAATTGGGTCCATGTGGCACAGGTGCTGTTGATGCAGGGGTGGAAGCACTCACACCACATGGCAGGGGAGGATGTCACTTCTGGTCGCTCAGATGCAACAGCTCCTGTTCCCATCCACACTCCGCAGCAGACCACAAAGGATGTGGGGTCCCTGAAAATCCCTTCTCAAATCATGTTTTTAATCCCAACACAAATTTTGAAGGTCCTCTGAAACATTGACAATGATGGTGGCCACTGCATGTGCAGATATCCTGCCTGTGTGTGCATGTGTACTGAAAGGAGCTTGTGGAGGGTAGGATAGTCTCTTCTCCCAAGTAGCAGGCAATAGGAAAAGAGGAAATGGCCTCAAGTTGCACCAGAGGAGGTTTAGATTGGATATTAGGAAAATTTTTTACACTTGAAAGGGTTATTAAGCATTGGAACAGGCTGCCCAGGGAAGTGGTGGAGTCACCATCCCTGAAGGTATTTAAAAGCTGGGCAGATGTGGTGCTGAGGGACATGGTTTAGTGATGGTTTTGTCAGTGTTCGGTTGATGGTTGGACTAGATGATCTGAAAGGTCACTTCCAAACCAGTCAGTAAGAGCAACATAATGCCAAGAAACACCACTCATCTTCTCTACCAGGAGGTGAGGTTTCTGGGTTCTATGTGTGTGCCTGTGTGCGTGAGCTCCTCCTCCTGCTTCTCCTCAGGCCCCTTACAATTAACCTCAACCCACATGTTGCTGCACCTTAGGCCAGCTGAAAGGGGCTGCAAGAGAAATGCAAACCTGAGGAGGAAACCTGTATGCCCCAGTTTGAGGGATGCAGATGTTTTTATTGCTCACCTTGGCAAACTGCCACCAGAAGAACGAAACACGCCACCTCTCCCTTCTTGCATGAGAGGTTAAGAACTCCCCTCGGCGTGAGGCAATGTACATCCCTGCGATCACACACCCCTGTTCCAACTTCATCTCCTTCAGCACTTACTTTGGGAGATGACCCTTGAAAGACAAGACCCAGCACTAGCCAAATTATAGATTATGGTCATTCATAGAGTGGATCATTGCAAGGAGCTGCAGAGACTCTCAACTGAAAGGGATGAAACTTCTGCAGAATTAGAAAAGCTGCTTTTCCCCAGAGCAGAGACTGGGGCTGCCTGTTCCAGCAGCAAACAGGAAACAACCTATCTCTGTCCCAGGCTTCAGAGACAACCTCTATTGTTGTATGCTGGCTGGGAGCTGGCAGAGCTCCCGGCCTGCTGGGATGCTGAAAAGAACCAGTCCCACCAGTTAGAGGAGAAAAATCCCAGTGCAGAGGGATTTTCTGTGGAAATTTCTGTGGAAATCCTGGCACAGAAACACTGGGGCTGTCAGGGACAGACAGCCCACCTGGAGAAATAGGTTTTGCTGGAGTGAGAAGCCAAAGAGGGCCACTTTCCTGAATTCCAGCAGAGGAGAAGTGAAAGGTGGGGAGAGCATCCCTTCCCACCAGCACCGTGCAGCCCAATGATGTGCAATGTGTAGCGGCATCCAACGGGGCTCTGGGAACTACCCAAATCAAGAGAAAAAATAGTAAGAAACAAGAATGAATGCATGGG
Organism: Scolopax mira; assembly: GCA_004320125.1. NCBI lineage: Eukaryota > Metazoa > Chordata > Aves > Charadriiformes > Scolopacidae > Scolopax > Scolopax mira. The sequence goes on from BJBW01003284.1 coordinate 8,939, forward strand.
TCTTGGAAAGCAGGTGGTGCAGTCCTAGTAAAGCCCTCCCCCTGGTAATTAAAAACACATCTGGAGCACTGAGTTCTGGGCCCCCTAGTTTAAGAAGGACAGGGAACTACTGGAAAGTGTTCAGTGGAGGCTACAAAGATGATCAAAGGGATGGAGCATCTCTCTGATGAGAAAAGGCTGAGAGACCTGGGTCTGTTTAGCCTGGAGAAGACTAAGCAGGGTCCTCATCAGTGCTGAGCAATATCCAAAGGGTGGGTATCAGGCTTTTCTCAGTGCTGCCCAGTGACAGGACAAGGAGCAATGGGCACAAACTGGAACAGAGGAAATTCCGACTAAACATGCCGATAAACTTCTTTACTGTGAGGGTGGCAAAGCCTTCTGCCCAGAGAGGGTGTGGAGTCTTCTTCTCTGAAGGTATTCAAAACCCGCCTGGACATAGTCCTGTCCAGCCTGCTCTGGGTGACCCTGCTTTGGCAGGGGGTTGGACTAGACGGTCCTTTCTAACCCCTACAATTCTGTGATTTTGTGATGTCAGTCCCCAGGACACTTGGGGACTGCGAGCTGCCCGTGTCACCTGCTATTTACAGCCCATCAGCTCTCTGTTCTTGTGCTGGTGCATCAGCTTCACTCTTCAAAATGTCTCCTGCATCAACATGTACTCATCATCCAGCTGTACCTGCAAATCCTGCTTTTTCCAGGCCAGCCACTTGCAGCGTGGAGGCCTGTGGATCAGAAGCTCTACTCTACTGCCTCAACTGCACAGCTCCTCTATCAGGGCATATGATGGACTAACTATTGCCTGAAAGCCCTACTGATGTTCCTCAGACCTATCCCATACAGTGCTCTTATTCCAGTTCTGAGACTTTCCTGGCTGCCAGGTTCAATTGAACTGCTTTAAAGACTTCATAGAGAATCCTGGGTTGGTTGGTGAAGCTACAGCAGAGTTTCCTTTTCCTACAGAGAGCAGGATTCGAGTCCATATGCTAAGAGAGCAACATACTGCCATGCACAAACCACCTGAGGGTCCAGAACTGGTGTTGCTCAGTCTCTGAGCGATGCCCACATAATATGCAGAAACCTGGTGAACCCTGTGACCCTAAATAGACCTTTCAAATCTTTGCTGTCACAATGTTTGTTGTAACTGGAGTAAGTATAGAAACTGAAAAGCAGAAATAAATGGATTAAAAAGTTCAGAAACATCTAAGAGGAGTGGTCAGCTAGCCAGCCAACATGAACTTCTAAAGGGGATGGTCACCTGAGCCATCACACTGTGCCTCTTCTGAAAGGAGTCCTGAAATCTCTCATCCTCAGAAGTCACCAAGCATGGCTGATGTGTGGTTACCCACACAGGGTCCACAGGACCCCTATGTCTCTTCTTGCTCCCATACAACCCACCAGTTGGCCTCACTGTCAGACCAGTTGTGCTGAGCTCGCTTTTTGGAAGTTGACTTATTAAATCATAAAGTCATAGAAAGGTTTGGGTTGGAAGGGACCTTAAAGATCATCCAGCTCCAACCCCCTGCCTTGGGCAGGGACACCTCCCACCAGACCAGGTTGCTCAAAGCTCCATCCAGCCTGGCCTTGAACACCTCCAGGGATGGGGCAGACACAGCTTCTCTGGGCAACCTGTTCCAGGGTCTCACCACCGTCACAGGAAGGAATTTCTTCCTGAGATCTCATCTAAATCTCCCCTCTTTCAGTTTAAAACTGTTACGCCTTGTCCTATCACTCCAGTCCTTGATCAAGAGTCCCTCCCCTTCTCTCTGTAGCCCCCTTTAGCTACTGGAAGGCTGCTATATGGTCTCCCTGGAACCTTCTCTTCCCCCAGATCTGAACAAGCCCAACTCTCTCAATCTGTCCTCACAGGAGAGGTGCTCCCAGACAAAAAAGACAAAAAAGCCCAGCTGCATATCTGAAAACAAATATCCTATTACCTTGTTTTACCATATTTCTCTTCGTTTTCTGTTACAGTAAAGCATCTCAAGCAGCACAGCCACTTGAACCAAAACTGCAGGAAAAGGGTGGGGTTTACTAACGCAGCTCAAGCTGCACATTACTTACGTAACCCTCTGGTTTGAGACAGCGGCCAGATCTTCAGCCGGTGCAAACCTGAGAGCTGGGCTGAAGCTACGGAAGCTTGGGGACTTCACCCCAGGGAAAAATTTAGCTCTCCCCCAATCCCATTGGTGCAGGGTGCTCAGAGATGCTCCACCAGCAGCATCCTGCAGGGAGCAGCCATTCAGCATGCAAAGCCCTGCACAGCTCATGCTGGAGCTCACACCAACTTTGGAGGACAAAACACACCTTTTTGGGTTCTGCTCCTGCAGCGCCTGACACTGCCATGGGCGTTAGTCTGTGTGATGCACTTGGAGCTCATCGTTTGTGATGTTAGGTCTAATAAGTTCCAAGACCTAACTTTCTCACTTTCACTTCTCAGGTGCTGTGTTTAATAGAAAACTGGGCAAATGCTCTTATTTGGAGTTTCAGCTGCAAGAGCAGTACAGCCTGCATGGCCTGGATTGGAGCAAATGCCATTTGGTGCATCTGCTTTCTCATTTCATCACAAGAAGGACATGGACCTGCAGGAACGGGTCCGGAAAAAGATGCTCAGAGGGCTGGAGCCCCTCGGCTGTGAGGACAGGCTGAGACAGTTGGGGTTGTTCAGCCTGGAGAAGAGAAGGCTCCAGTGAGACCTTAGAGTCCCTTCCAGCACCTAAAGGGGGCTACAAGAGAGATGGGGAGGGACTCTTGATCAGGGAGGTGAGCCATACGACAAGAGGGAAATGGTTTTAAACTGAAAGTGGCGAGATTTGGGTTAGGTATCCAGAAGAAATTCTCTCCTGTGAGGCTGGTGAGACACTGGAAAAGGTTGCCCAGAGAAGCTCTGTCTGCCCCATCCCTGGAGGTGTTCAAGACCAGGCTGGATGGGGCTTTGAGCAACCTCATCTGGTGGGAGATGTCCCTGCCCATGGTGGGGGAGTTGGAACTGGGTGGTCTTTAAGGTCCCTTCCAACCCAAACCATTCTTTGATCTGGACTACAACCTTTCAACCCTGCAGAAAGCTGCAGGCCTTTGCCATGGGCCACACAGTGCCTTTGTAGCCCCGTTCCCATTATCAGAGCATGGAGAGGAGCCTTGGCATGAAGGCAACCTTAGCACATCAGCCATGGAGGCTGAAATCCCGCAGGGCAGAAATCCCGTCCTGTTCCATCCACATGATCAGCTTTCAGACGCTGCTGAGATCCCACATGTGGCTGCATATCTCAACCTGAAAAGCTGCGAGTGGGCAGCCTGGGCACTCCCCCAGCCCCTTCTCCCCTTAGAACTCGGAGTGTGGGTGGGCTCAGAGCATCCCACAGCAGAGGGTTCCCTGGGGTGGCTCTGCACAAAGGCGACAATTAATTTCTTCTCCAAGTCTGAGGGCACATCCTTGCAATTTCATCATGCAAACTGTATGTGTTATTACCGGACAGGGTAAGTAGAAAGGAAGGAATGGAAGAGTTTTCGCAATGATCTTAAATGTTTCACTTGAAGCCCGTTAGTTTGCAGGCTGAATAATCTCATGTATAAACTTTGTGTTTCTCCTGATCTCAGTTTTCTTTACCAGGACCTATTAACTTTCAGCCTGAGGGCTGAAAGAGGAAGGCAAAAAGTAATGTTTCACGCAGGCTTCTAAACAAAATAATCTGTAAATGAATACAGCAATCAGAAACTGGCTTATTGGGTTTCTACTCATCCCCTCTGAACTGGTTTAAAGAGCTTAGTGGGGTGATACCCTTTAGCTCTTGTGAGGCAACATGTTTCAATAGCTAACGTGAATGTGGAAATCCAGGGACAGCCGCCTCCGTGCTGCTCCTCCCAGAGCTGCCAGCAAGTAATCTCCAGGCGGCCACTGGCGCTTAGAAACCCTTGTCTTGAGAGACCCCAGGACACAGAAGCAAATGAAAGCATAAAGAAAGGGGGAGGGAGCTCTTACAAAAGTAATTGCACAAAAATAAGGCTTTCTAACCCACCTCCTGTGTGAGAATGAACTGGTATTAGTTTTGACAAATATATGTCTTTTCTTGACTTGTAAGATTAGGAGCTTCCCTGGAAAACCAACTGTGGGGGCATAAATATTGTCAATATGTGACTGGGGGATCCAAGCTTTTCTAAGTGCTTTTGCAGGCAGAGGAAATGCGCAGCATGAGAATGAGCAGCCTGCAGTAAAAGGACTAAGTGAGAGTTCAATTATGCCTAATCAGACTCAAGCACTGAGAGCATTTACCCAACATCACCGTCACTAGATTAAAACTCTGTTCTCCCCCACACCAGAGACTGTGGTAGCACCAGAGACTCAGAACTCCATGATCAGAGAGAGACATTCACAGTTTTTCCTACATAGAACTGTGAACCTGAGCTACAGTCGAACTGCATGCGTCCTCTCATCACCCATCCCTTTGGGGGCATCTTCTGTCAAGGACAAGCCTTGTGCACATTAATTGCATGGAGAGTTTTAAAGATGAGGTGAGGGACCTGCAGACCTAGTTTTGGAGACAAGGACAAGCTTGGGGACAGGGAAGGAGGACAGGGCCTCAGGGAACTGTCAGGGGTGGCCAGAGGACACCTCCAATGCCAAGAGGCTACAGCTCCCTGTCCCACTCAAACCATCCAGCCTGGTGCATGTGTGAGGGGCCCCGGGAAATAACCACATCAATTCTCTTGGCACGTCCCATGGGTGTCCCTGCGGAGATGCTGCGTTATTCTTTCCTACTTCTCTCACTGGGGGGAAAGAAATTGTCTCTCCTTCAGGACGGCTGGTGAGGTTGCACAGGGCAAATGGCACCATCAAGGATTGGGCACCTTTTGCCCTGTCACACCAGTGCCTCCTGGTGTGAGTTAAAGCAAAGTAACCCCCACCCACGCCTCTGGCAGAGGCAGCCAGGAGACCCACACTAGTGAAGGGTGTCTACAGCGCTGAGCTAAAATCAGGCCAGGGACTGGGTTAACCCTGCAGCCCGTTCTGTAGTGAAGTAGAGAGCAATAGGGTCAGCAGCAGACCCCCACCCCGAAACTGCAGGACACCTCTCTGCTCTTTCTCGAGGCTCTTTAGGAACAAGTTATGATACAAACTGCAAACATTGGGAGGAACTACAGCCCGCTCTGGCATCAGGGCCCAATTTTTCAGGGTTTGAGAAAAAAATGAAAATGTTTTTTTCATTTGGTCCCAGCCAGGTATGTGCTGGTACCTGATGTGCCCAAGCCCTGCACCACCACGCTCAGAGGAGGCATGAACACACCCGTCTGGTTGACATGAGACTGTTTGTATTAATTTACTGTAACATCTTGTCCTCAGGACTGCAATTCATCTCACCTATTTTTAGACATGTTCAGTGTAGATGCCTACATCTACGCTATTTAACTCCTTCTACAGCCACGGGAATGTGTGGCCACAGTTCCTCTCATTCTGTGCAGGCAGGTCACATACACTGTGCTCTGCAGGAGCCTGTGTCTCCCCACAACAGGCTCAGATCTAGCTATTTGCCACAAATCCCACCCCAGACATCATTAAGTGTTTTCAAAATCTTCTTACCTGAGCTTCCCTCACTTACAGAATGGTTAGTGGTTAAGAGTTAGAAGGGACCTTAAGGATCATCCAGTTCCATCCCCCCTGCCATGGACAGGGACACCAGACTAGGTTGCTCAAAGCCCCATCCAGCCTGGCCTTGAACACCTCCAGGGATGGGGCAGCCACAGCTTCTCTGGGCAACCTGTGCCAGTGTCTCACAGCCCTCACAGGAAATAATTTCTTCTTGAGATCTAATCTAAATCTCCCCTCTTTCAGTTTAAAACCTTTCCCTCTCATTCTATCACTCTACTCCTCAGTCAAGAGTCCCGCCCAATCTCCCCTGGAGCCCCCTTCAGCTACTGGAAGGCTACTATAAGGTCTCCCTGGAGTCTTCTCTTTCCCCTGCCTTTCCATCTTCAGCCTTCATGATGCTTTTTCACCGCTACCTGCAACTTTTCACTATTGTTTTTCCTTTCGGTTTCATCCTTTTCCATCCCCTGATCAGCTTTCACATTTGGTTTCTCCTCGACTTCCCACTTTGCCTCCACCACCATGTCTCTCATCCCACTCTGCTGTCATCTACCAGCAAAGGCTCCATCCACCTCCATCCCACCCATGTCTGCCCTCTTCTGCCACCTGCCACTTCAGGGCACTCATTCACCTCCCCTCGCCCCATGCCTGTTGCTGCCATGCCCCCGCACCTGCACTGGGTCCGTCCCTGTGTCCCCATCCCCACTTTGCACCATCCCGGCCCCCCACACCTCCACAGGCTCACCCCACGCAGCCACACGCCGCCATCCCAGCTCTGCCTGGACACCTCCGGGTGCTGCTTTGCTCTGCACAGAAAAGGAGGGTGGAGAAGCTGCAAGGACGCCTGCGGTTTCCACGTGGCTAAAGCAGATTCCCAGATGGCTTCATAGCTTCCCTTGTATTCTCTTTAGTCTTCCTGGCCTCAGTGGTCATTTCCCTTTTCCACCTGCCTTTCCCCTTTGCTCCCTTCCTGTCCGTCTTATCTCTCTCTCCTGGCCCTTACTCTCCCACGCCGCGCTGCTCTGCTCCCTCCCCACGGCTGCCCCATCCCACTGGCCACAAGGCAACTGTGCAGCCTCTTATCCTCTCAGCACTTACGGCATTGCCCTGGCTTTACAGCTTGAACTGGCCTTTGCCCGGCTGCAACGCTGAGTGTCGCAAGCAGAGGACGGCTGAAAAGACAATCAGCGAGAAGCTGGGGAGCCTCTGCTGCTAAACTTGACAAAATCCTGGAGAAAATAACAGGCAGAAGGGAGTCGTGCTCTAGTTCCAGCTGGAGCATGTGACAGGATCGAAAACCCTTTGTATGCCTCTGTGAGAACAACTTAATGGGGAAAAAAAAGGAAATGGTGACATGACGAGACAGCAAAGAGGCAAAATGTGGGAGGAAAGAGAAAAAGTGAAAAAAACAAAACAAAAAAAACCCCAGGAAAACCAGGTAGATTCTTAGAGGCACTTCACATGCTTTTTTTAAAAGTTGCACTTCCTTTGAATTATCTGTGCTGGAGACACTGGAGATATTTTCAACCCAGCTCTGCTTCCCTTGAAAGATCAATTTGGTATGCATTCAGCTCTCAGATGAGCTTGCAAAACATGAAAGAAGCTGCAAGTGTCACTAAAATGTAGGACCAGACTCAATTCCGGGATTGAGAACTGCGTATCTTCCTCCTCAATAGCAAAATGGTTTCTCTTACCCTCTTACCCTGACCTCCCTGTGCCCAACTCCCCCTAAAAGCAAGTATATTTTTCTTCTAAATGGCATGGTAGGCATTGAAAAATTCCATAGAATCCTGGTCATGTTGCACGATCAACTTATCTGGAATGTGATACAAGGACACTAAGGGGAAGATTTCTGCTTCACCCCTGGGTGCATATCATCTACATCATCAAAAAGAAACGCTCTGTTTGCTTACAGACAGAGCAGTGGCAGACACAAGTCCCCTTGGCATGAACAGCAGCCCTGATCTAGGAAGAGAAACTGCAGCAATTTCAAAATTGTTGGCTGCACTTTCACAAAATGTACTCAAACCATTTTTTTTCCATTGATCTGACGACTCTTGTTACTCAAACAGCTCGTCAGCTTACTTCCTGTTCTGCTGGAGAGCTCAGTAGCCCTGCTAAGACACAGAAAAGAAAAAAAAAACCAAACCCCAACACAATTCTAACTTTTATTTTGAGGTCATCAGAAATAGCTCAGTTGGAGGGTTCCTATTTTTGTTCCAAAAATGTATTTATAAGGTTTCTCCCATCAGAGGGCATGGCCATCTGACCTGTCCATCCCTGAGATGCTGGTTCGGCGCAAGTTGTAAGCTGAGCCATGCACCTGCTGCCAACATGAGCACAAGAGACCTGACTGTGGGTAGAGAGGGGAAATTCAGGTTTTGTGCCACATTTTGCTGCTAGCCTTCCCAAAGGACCCCTGACAGAGCCAGCTCGGGGAGGGGATGGATTTTGCAATGCGGGCAGTTTTCCATGGTGTAGCCATTAATATAAACAATGCACTAACCCAGTCCATCTGTGCTTCATGTTATTCTTCCTCTGGATCAGATTTATCCCTCAAGTGAGCCCACCAGACTCAATGGAGTTACAACAGAGCTGATCTGGCCCAGTCTCACTCCAGTCTCGCCACAGAAATGAAGCCATGTTCTAGAGCATCGATTCTTCTCCATAAAAATGAGAGGGAAGCGCAGCTTGAAGCAAAGAAGACAGCAAGGGACCAGCAGACAGCAGCAAATAAACACTTTCCAGTGAGATCAGCTGGAGCCACTGCTGTGAAATCAGCCACTGAACCTACACCTGGAGTCTACCTGGCTTTTCCCAAAACCGCAGGATATTTCCAAGATTAGCGGTGAAATCAATGGCTTTTCATTACCCAATACGAAAATTAATATGTCTTAGGATTTTAAAGGGATTAGCAGGTATTTTCCAAAGTATTTTATCTTTGGAGAATTTATTCCTCAAAATTCTGTGCTGCTTTAGAGATGTTAAGAGCCATCACGTTGTTAGTGTTTTCTGGCCCAAAGCTTGTTTCTCAAATCCCTGCTCCGTTCAATAAACACTGACACTAAGTAATAACATTCAGTATGTGTGTTGTAAACGTGTGTTACATTACAGCTGGCCACGCTGTCTAAACTGACTTGCAATTTAATTCCCAAGCAAGTAACTTAATTGCATAGTATATGGAAAATGTTGCTATTATGCAAGCCTCTGTTTTCTGACAATAGCCAGTAAAGCTTCTTTCCTCCCTTAATTTTGTACCCTGGAAATATTCTAATTCTGTTTGTTACACCAACAGTAGTTTTAGCTGGGTTTCCAAACGCAGTTGCTCTCCAGAAGGCCATCTGTGTGTCATATAGGATCTTCAAAACTGCCTTGCTGGTGGGATTTCACTGAAATTAACCCTGCAAACGGAGCATATGAGAACAGAGTGCAGCTCACGGATACACCCAGCACCTTTGCTTTGGGGATTATCAAGTAATAACTCTTTAAACAAGTAATAGCTCTAAGAAGGGCTGAAAGGAAAATAATATACTTGCCTTCTTCCCCTGGGGGGAGAAAAGACCCCTATGAGCTGGAAAGGATCTTAATTCAAGAGGTAAACTGGAGAACATGTCAACGCATCTGATGAGAGTAAATTGAGTTCCAAACACCCTCAGAGCCACTAGAGAACACTTTGTGTTGCTTCACACAGCACCTCCACACCACTCGATGACAACTGAGTGGTTTAGGATGGTTGAACAACCCTACTTGGTATTTTCTGAGCACTGCTAGAGCCTAAAAGATTCCTTGTCAAAAGACATGTACAACCTTCCATGGATGACTGTCCAAAGGCAATTAGTTTAGTTGGAAAGATAAGATTTTTGCTAAAATCTTAAAATCTGCTCTTAAGTGTTGGCCAGCCAAGCTGCTTTCCCATTTCCTGGCAGCTGCTTGTTATCTGAATCACCCTTATCTATAGAAAAAAGTGATTCATTTTCAAATTGTATTTTATATCAAAAAACATCAGGGAGGTGGTGTGCGCCTCCATGTGCAGTTTGCACGGTCCTTGTTCCTTAGTGACCGCTTGTATCTCTATCTGTGTCCCCTACCTCCAGATTTTGCCTGGGACATGAGTTTGGATTTGGGAAGAGATCCGAGACACTGGCTATCCCAAGTCTCACGACACACATATGGACAGGAAGGCAGATTTCGCATTTATGGGCTTTTTCTTTCAGCTGGGGCAGAGAGGGAGGGCTGGCCTTCTCCGTTCATTACAGGGAAGCCAAATCAGCATACATGCTCTGCCCTCCTGGCCTTTCTTTCCATTCAGCCCTTTTCTCAACTGAGAGAAGCAGTTATTTCAATGGTCCCTTTGACAGCTCTTGCCGTTTCAGCCTGAGCCCTGCCTTTCTCTCACAGTCCCCAGCTCCCGCAGTCAGGTGGCTGAGACTCCAAGCTTTCATTTTTAAAAAGAAAACATGTTTCTAGCCTTCTGACTGGAAAATTGTCACAAGTGCAAGTTAAAGGCATAGGAACTAGGAAAAGAGGTGAAGCCAGTACTTCAAAAAAAAACCAACCCACCCTGAAACATGGTGGTTTTTAAGGAAATCTTCATGGATTTGGACAGAGCTGGGGCCGGCAGTGTTTAGTGGTAAATGCATGGTTGAGAGAGCTGCAGAGCTGGTACATGCACGCTGGCCTCGATTCCTTGTCCTGGTGCAGGCACCAATAACCCCTCCAGTGCAGGGAGACCCAGAGCCACTGTTGTTCCAGAGCCATCCCAGCTCCCACCACTGCCAGGGACAGCAGGGAACAGAGCCCACTCCTCTGCTTTGGCCACTGCCAGCCCCTTGCCTCTACATGCCTCGATGATAAAAACATCCATATCCTATGATAAAAAAGTCTGTATCCTGTCCACACCATCAGATTCCCCCTCCAGTAACACTAAAATCACAGCATGCCAGAAAAATGCTTACAAACCTTCCTATTGCAGGTAAAACCCAGGATCTTCCCATGAACAGAAAAGGTCTTTCCTACCCCAAAGGAGTTGCTGCTACAAAGTCTGCTGCCCCACAATGCAGCATGTTTCTTCTCCCTCTTTTGTGCCCAAAACCTCCGCAAGGCACAGAGGGAAGGAGCTCAGAAAACAATCGAGGTAAATCTCAGCAAAGGAGGCTCCGCTCCAGATGCCAAGGGCTGGCTGGTTCTCTTTAATGTCTTTATCAATGACCTGAGTGAGGGTATTGAGTGCAAGTAGTTCATATATGAGACCAAGCTGGGTGGGAGTCAACACCAAGTTGGGTGTTGATCTGCTTGAGGGTAGGAAGGCTTGCAGAGGGACCTGGACAGGTGATACTGATGGTATGAGGTCCAACAAGGGCAAGTGTTGGGTCCTACACTTGGGTCATAACAAATCCATGAACTTTGTGAGAAGAGTGAGAAGAGTGTGAGAAGAGTGGCTGGAGCTGCTCAGCAGAAAAGGAGCTCAGGATGCTGGTCAATAGGGGCTGAACCGGAGCCAGCAGTGTGCCCAGGTGGCTAAGAAGGCCAATAGCATCCTGGCCTGTATCAGGAACAGTGTGATACAGGACAAAGGAAGTGATCACCTCCCTGTACTCAGCACTGAGCACTCACCGTGAGTGCTGTGCTCAGTTTTGGACCCCTCACTACAAAAAAGACACCGAGGTGCTGGAGTTGTCCAGAGAAGGGCAATGGAGCTGGTGAGGGGTCTGGAGAACAAATATCATGAGGAGTGGTTGAGAGAGCTGGGGTTGTTCAGCCTGGAGAAAAGGAGGCTGAGGGGACACCTTATAGCTGTCTACAACTACCTGAAAGGAGGTTGTAGCTAGCTGGAGGTTGGTCTCTTCTCTCAAGTTACAAGTGATAGGAAAAAAGGAAATGGCTTCAAGCTGCATCGTGGAGGTTTAGATTGGATATTAGAAAAATTTCTTCCAGAAAGAGTTATTAAGCATTGTAATGGGCTGCCCAGGGAAGTGGTAGAGTTGCCATCCCTGGAAGTATTTAAAAGATGAGTAGACATGGTGCTGAGGGACAAAGTTCAGTTGTGAACTTGGCAGTGTCAGGTTGATGGGCTCCTTTTCCTCTATCTGGAGAAACTATGTGGCACGTTGTGGCTACAGCAAAGTAATTACCAGCTGTTTGCTTGTTTCCCTTTAATGAATCAGGTGAATGAGCCCAGTGTGAGTGCTGTGGAAGTGAAAGTCTCCCATTCAGCCATTCAGCTGTCTGCAAATTCTGGCTTCTCTGAAGATTTCTAGATCAGGTTTCAGGGCCCCAGGAGTTTGGGTTATTTTTCTAAATGAGGTTTGACATTGCACCTTCCGGAGAAGCTGCCAATTATCTACAAAACCTACAGCTCTTATTCATTTGATACCACAGGTTTCAGTTTGAATCACAGCAAAGTGTGGTTGACCTCAGATTAATGTACTTGCTCCATGGGCATTGGCCTTAAGGGTTGGGCAGCACAGGAACTGGACAGAGCAGGGGGGTTTTTTACATCAGAGCTCAACCCCCCCAAAAAAATGGGGGAGAGAAGTTGTGTAGGTTGGCCTGAACACAGCTGAAACTGTGGAGCTGTGGAAGGAAAACTCTGAAATGTCTCATCTGGAGCCAAAGTAAGAGGAGGTGTTTCATTTCAGGTTATGTAAGCTCTAAAAACCCTTTTTTCTTCTTTCAATGTGTTTTAGCAGTGAGGTCCACTTTAAAGTGAAAAATGCCATTTTGAATAAAATCTACATTTCAAATGCTTGCAAAACATAAACAAACCATTCCCAAAATGAAACAGTTCATTCTGAAAGTGTCAGAATGACACGCATTGCTATTTTTAACATCCTTCCCTCTTCCCCCACCTCTGTAATTTTTTTCTAGGCCAGAACTATTCAGAAAATGTGTTTGAATTTGTGAATCATTTTTGACTCCCCCTCCCCCTTGACATTTGCTGGAAAATTTGCTCTCTGCCAAAAAACTGTTCCTCCAGCTCCAGCCAGCTCCTACAATCTCCGGTCATGACAGGGTTTGTCTAGATGGGGCTGGGGGGTCTGACTGCCATGGGGACATGGCACAGATTGTCCAGAGGAAGCATGGGCCAGGAGGGCAAACCCCAGCATCTCCCTGGGCAGTGACAGGCTCTGAGGCTTGAGGCAGCCAAACCTTCTGCCATGGCTGTCTTGAAAAAGCCCTGAGCCACCCTCTCCTGAGACTGAATGGGGAGTCAAGCTCCGCCAGAAGCGACCACCCAGAGGGAGTTCCTCATCCACCTGCAGCTTCTGGATATTAGGGAGTGCTGCAAGCTATGATTCTCTTGAAAAAATCTTGCATTCAACCCTGAAGGGTTAAGGGGGTGTACCACAGGAGCTTAGAGCTGCCTCCCATAAAGTTTAGGGAAATTTCGGCTTTGGCTTTGATGGAAACAAGATGGCTCCGAGGCTTGCAATGCAACACAGAGGCTTGATTCTTTGCAGCCTGGCAAGTTGTAGAACAATTTATGCCTTTGTGGTGCAACTGTAAATGTTACTGCTCTCATTTGTGAGTGTTTTGCTCCTACCCTGAAACTTTTAGCAAGTGGAAAACTTGGATTTCTCAGTCCTCACATCCAACCTATCTGTAAGTCTTGAAGTTTTTCTTCAGGATAACATGCCTAACAATCTTTCCAACCTACTCACCCTACTAAAATTCACTTCTGGAGCTCACCACTTCTTACCTCAATGTCACATTTGAATAGCCTTTCCTCCACAGGCTTGTTCTGAAAGGATCCACCAAGCCCATTGCTGAAAGATGGCTTTTTGAATCTGTCATTTGGCCCCTCTGCAGCTCTCTCAGCCTCCCCACCTTGATTCCTTTTCCTGAGGTACAAGTTAAGCTACTTGGCTTTTCTTTCAAGGTTGTGATTTATTCTATTCCCATCACTTCTTATTTCAGTGCTGAAAGGTCAAGTCCTGCGTACGCTCAAGCATGAGATCAGCCTATATTAAACAGGCTTCTCTGAGCTTTCTCCCTTCTGGGAAGGGTTCCCATCCAGAAGAACAAGCCTGGGATCTGGAACTGCCTTTATGCTGCCTAAAAGGTCTAAGACCAAATATCAGTGCTCTTCAGGCTGCACAATACAGGATCAAACAGAAACAGAGAAGGTGGCATTGTGCTACATCCACATTTCCCTCTCATCACCAGCCCAGCTCCAGGTCACTTCTGACCACCTGGACTCCCACTCTGCCCACCTTGGATTGAAAAAGCCATTGCAGCAACAAAGGGTAATGTGAGAAAACACAAACCTGAGGAGAGAGGCCAAGTCTTTTGTCCTCGAGATGATACATAGATGAGGGGCTGCTCACAGTGGAGGAGCTCAGCTGTATCCCTGGCATCAGACTTGCTGAGAGAGGCAGCTCCCATAACATTTCCCTCCTCTGAGAGAGCGTCTGGTTCAGTTCAGAGCTGCGTTTCCAAAAGCTTGTCTTGAATGTATGAGCTTTATGCAGACTTTTTTTTCAGCAGTGGTACCTCTTGCTCAAAGACTGTGACATGCACTGTTTTGCGTGTGAAGGTGGCAATGTGACACCCAACAAGGCAATTCTGTTGACTTTGCAAAAGAAAATTAAGGTTAGTTCCCACTCTGCTAAAAGTACAGAAGGGAAATGCAGGATTTGTCAAGCAGAGAGAGATAAACTGGATTGGGAACTTTTTATATACAAATTCCTAGGAGAATGTTAAAACAATGGAGCTCAGAGAGAACATTTGTCAGGGTTTTTTCAAACAATGGCTTTCACATATTCTTTTAAAATACAACAGCAATTCAGGTGGCTGGAGATAAGACACAGTTGTAAAATCCCTTTCCTTTCTGGATGCCCTGGTCTCCACCCCAGTATGACATTCCCACCATGAAACGCCAGGGTGAAGGACTGTTGGCTTCACGTAATAAGTGAGATAATATTTAACATACTCTTTCTGAAGCTGCATTTCTGAGTGCCTCCTGCTTCTGTGATGACCTGCCTTGTTTTCAAGGTGTATCTATTCATGGCAGCCTGAAACTGCCTGAAGCAATGGCCATCACCTTTCATGATCACTTTGGATGGATACTGAGGACAGCACAGAGTACAAGGAGATGCTGAACTGGCTTCAATGGAGCTAAGCCAATTCTCTGTCAGCATGGATTAAAAAAAAAAAAAACAGAAATTGGGCTACATTTCAGGGTTCAAAGAAATGTTTGAACCTGTGGGCACTGATTCAGGGTCAACTCTAATTATATCCCAAGCTTGGCCTCTTAAACTAGGCCTGTAGTCCTCAGTAAGGGCCACTTTGCAGTTATTATTTGAGTTCCTTGCCAATCTGTTGTTGGATTTTCCACTTGTTTGTCTCATCATCTTTTATCTGTCCTGTTGACTTTCCTACAAACAGACTTTAGACAGAGCAGAGATGATAGAAGGAAAAAAACCAACCACCTCAACGCTTTCAAGATATTATCATGGTTTGGGATTTGTCGTTATTATTGTTTAAATTTAAACCTTTGGATATGTAAACTTTGCTGACTCCTTTAATCTGGAATGTATTAAAGAAAGCATTAGGAATTACAACATGTCATTGGATTATACTGTCCTCATTCAGGTACAGCTGTGGAAGAAATATATAATAGGAGATCCTGCGGAGTTATACATTTTAGAGTTAGATCATCAATTGCCATAGAGAAAATAAAAACAAATGTAGCTGAGCCTGGAAAGAATGTTGCTAAAATTGCAGAACCATTTAATATGAGTAGCCTAAGGGTGCAATAACTTTGCCTGTAACTTAACAAAACCCACCCACATAAAACACACCAAGAGAGATTGCAGATTGGACTCTCTGATCCACAATCTGCCAAAAACGCAAACCTGACTTTTTTCCCCTTCCTACAGATGCTGGTTTGAATGTCCCCGCAGAGTGTTAAATATATATTACCCGTAATAGCAACCATGTTACGTTTGGACATGGTGCTAACTCTCTCCCCCCAGCTGCTCTGTGCCTCCATCCAGTGGGAGGATGCCCTTGGGTATCTCATGGGGCTTGTGGCTACTGTTGGAGGAACTCCTATGGTCCACATGGTGAGAAAGAGCCTGCTCACCACCCTCTCGCTCCTGCCCCTCCTTGGCACCCTGGTCTTCTCTCTTTTGAGGGGTACACACAGGCACCCTCCACCACTGTATTTAAGTACCCATTTAACAACAATGTTCTTAATGCATTTATGCTCAACAGAATAAAAAGCTATTCCCACGCCTCTACACAACACCTTGTCGAAGCACAGCTGCAGTGAGCTGAAGGCCAGGCTCTGCTCCTGCCCTCTTCCTGAACAGCATGGATTGGAGATTATGTAGCCAGGAATGAGAGAAAAACACCCAGGCCCTAAAAAGTGCTTTCCAAAAAGTCACCCTGCACATCTTTCCATTTATAAACCTCCTGTCCCCAACGGCTCTGAAGCACGGTACCTATCCACAGGCAAAACCCCCCCGGGGACCACATCTCTGCTTTATTAATTCAGTTTGATGTCGGATTCACCACAAGATGTAACTGGATACTTGCAGGGGACAGCAAGGCGAAAAACGATCAAGGACCACATCTGCAGCGTGCTCCTGCTGGCTTCAGCAGAGCTACAACAGCTTTTATCAGCATTTTATCTGACCCTAACAAAAGGAGTGAATTGTTTAGCAAAGGAAGAGGGTTCTTTGATTCTATCTTGCTGCAGATGAATTGCCCAAGCAAGGGCAAAGGGACAGGAAGTGAAGGGGGAGGAGGAGGTGATGCTGAAGGTAGGTGCTGCTGTTGTTTAGCCGTCTGCAAACTTCCACATGGTGACAGCCCTTTCTGCAAATGTTGATGCAGGGGGAGAGGGTCGGGCCTGCCCCACAGCCGTCCTACCAAGACATTGTGCTGGTTGTTCCTGGTGTCCATCTACTGGTCTTCACTCAAGCAAAGCCCAAAGTACTCAGGCTGAAGGGAGTTTCATGACAGTGAAGACTGCAGGCTGAGACCCCCTTCCCTCTGCTTCACATAGTCCAAGAGCCCTATTTTCCAAACCCCCAAGTATAAGACTTAAAGGCGGGGATGAAACGACAGAAGCCAAGGACAAAACCCCAGGCAAAGCTCTCATCAATTCAGTGAGGTCCACACTATGGTAACTGCAAGGTGCCAACCTCTCTGCAAACCAAATGTGTGAAGAGACAACCTGACTCTCTCCTTTGAACCAAACTCATTAAAAAGCCTGTTGGTGTGTCACTCCAGAACCCATATATGTCTTTCAGGGGGGTAAGGGATGCTTTACTATTACATAAAACTGCAACAACGCTGAATGCTAATGCAGTTCCTCTTGTGTAGCACTGATCAGATAATACACTGTACTGCTTCAAGAAGAAGTTGTAAGTGCTAAGCATTTATTGTTTTGCCCCCTAGTTCTTCTTCTAAAAGCAACCCTTGTGCTTTGGCTAGCAATAAATCTTAGATCTGAAAGGGAGAATTGAATTCCTTCTACTAGGCTGACTCTTCTTCCACATCGTTAATGAAAAAAACATTCTTTACTATAAACCCTCCACTTCTTCCTTTTCATGGCTGAAATGTACAGTAACATTGAAATAACTATCATGAGGGGGGAAAAAGCTAATATAGGTCTTAGCAGTTTGCAGTGGCTTCAGACTGATATTTCCTTCCTTATGAGAAACTATGGACAGAAAATGCCAGTGCTCAGCAGTCAATACAACCCATGGTTGACCACAGCAGTAAGGATCTCCACAGGCAGCAGCTCCATGGTGGCAAACTCCCACCATGCCTGAGAAAGAAGAAGGTGCAAGCTATGTTTTCCAAAAGCTTTCACTAATTCCAAGCGCATTCCTGGCACCAACACCCTGAACATACTCAGGTCAACTCATGGTGGAAGAAGCTGCTGGGCAATCATCCCTCTTACAGAACAGCTCACACATCTTGCTGCCTAAACACTGATTTAAAAGACAAATCAGACGCGCCTGCTTTTGAAGCTGGTAGATGTCAGAGTGGAGCAGCTTCCTGAACTACCTGCGGCCATTGTGCAAGTTATGCATGACCTGGCTTTTCATGTAATAAGAATGAAATTGCGATAAATTTTGTAGAAAACATTCAGGAGTGCTTCAGGAACAGATTCTTCTGTCCTAACCAGACTCCTGATCTAGTAGTCCTGAAGATCCCATCAGAGTCAACAGAGAAGAAAGGTACCTTGGCAGGAGACATCCCAAGGAGACATCCAACAGGGCTGAGCAAGTTGAATTCCATAAAGGGCCACCCAGCAAGCGTGGAAGGCCACATTCCCTGAAAAGTCACTTTTGGGAATAGGGATTATGCTGCTAAATTACTCAGTGATTTGAAAATGTTAACATTTTCAGGACAAGGGGCAACAGGCACAAGCTGGAACATGAGGAAAAACTTCTTTACTTTGAGGGTGGCAGAGCACTGGAACAGGTTGCCCAGAGAAGGTGTAGAGTCTCCTTCCCTGGCGATATTCAAACCCTACTTGGATGTGTTCCTGTCCATCCTGCTCTGGGTGACCCTGCTTTGGCAGGGGGTCGGACTAGATGATCTCTGAATGTCCCTTACAACCCCTACCATTCTGTGATTCTGTGAACTCCCTGGAGTGCAGACTCTCCATCTGTGAAGAGCTTGAAGCTCTGCCCAGCCTGCCGGGTGCCAGAGCGGGTCCCCGATCTCATCCTGGCAGACAAAACACACCGTGCTGTCAGGTCTGCTGAGTGTGGTGCTTCAAGAATGCAAACACAGAGGTGTCCACTTCCTTTTTCTCTTCTGCCTAGTCTTCCCACAGCAGGGATAAAGGAGGCTTCATCCTCTGGCACCTGAGACATTGTGCTAAACACCTTCCCTGGGCAATGATATGCATTACTGGAGTAAAAGTCGCTCCCTAGAGCAAGAAAGCAGGGCCCTAATATGACAGACATTAAATTGATACTAAATTTGTGATACCACTCATAGGCTGAGGAGCTTTTAAGACAAACATGGTGGGAGGAAGAGGTAAAATACATAAACACAGTCAGCATAAAGATATACATTCACAGTGCTTGTATGCATCATCGTAGCCATGTGGTCATGGTTTCTGTTACATGGAGACTTCCTGAGCACAGTGACAGCTTAGGATAGAGAATCAAAGTATATTTCATTTGATCGATTTTTATAGGAACAAATCAGGAGTGCTGTTGTCAGCTTACGCCTTGGAACATCTCAAAGAGAAATAAGCAAGGGTCCCACAGGCCCTTGGCTGACACTGGTCCTGTCTAAACTTGGCTTCTTTTGGAAACATGTTACAGCCATTCTGAGTCAAACAAATAAATCAATTAAAAAAAAATCACCTGTCAGCAGCAGTGCCATTAGCTTTTTCCAAAAACTCTTGCCATTTTGCACAGGTTAATGGAAGTCTCTTATTTTGAGCAGGCTGCTCTGCCTGTTAAGAGGAGCAGAGGTTTCACAATATACCGACAGTCACTGGATTACTGTTCTGCTGTATCTCTTTGTGTTTCCACAGCGGCTGTGGGAAAGCCAGGAAGAGGAACATGGCAGCGTCTTGCACTGTTTTTCCAGGAGGGTAGTTTTTTTCCCTTGACCTGTGATTTTTCTGCAGGACTTGCACAATTCCTGCCTTTCCCCCAACTGGTCTGTTGCTTGTCTCTAGTTGCTGAGGAATTGACGAACTAAGGTATTTTGGTCAATAAGGACAACTCATGACCAGCATTAAAATATCTTTAATTTAAGGGGCACACTTGGCTTCCAAGACTGGGGCCAAGCCTCCTGCTGTGCACCCCAATCTATCTGCTCTCCCTTGGAAAGAACAAATAGGGTCATAGATCCATATTTTTCCAAGGAAGTCAATGGGAGTCACAGCTAGAACAGGGTTGTTTTGGATGTAAAATCATAGAATCATAGAATGGTTTGGGTTGGAAGGGACCTTAAAGATCATCGAGTTCCAACCCCCTGCTATGGACAGGAACATCTCCCACTAGACCACGTTGCTCAACAGCCCATCCAGCCTGGCCTTGAACACCTCCAGGGATGGGGCAGTCACAGCTTCTCTGGGCAATGCTGTTCCAGTGCCTCACCACATTCACAGGAAAGAATTTCTTCCTAGGATCTACTCTAAATCTCCCCTCTTTCAGTTTAAAACCATCCCCCCTCATCCTATCGCTCCACTCCCTGATAAAGAGTCCTTGAAAAATCCCCCCCTTAAAAGCTAGGCTGTCATTTCAGGCTACCTGTGCCACCCAGAGCCTGGGACAGGGAGCACCTCAGTCCCCTACCCACCCAAACCTGTCTGATCATCCAGGAGGAGAGAAATCCTCCCTTGGAGGATGAAGAAAGACACCTTTCAACAGCCGCTGTGTTCCCCTGGCTTGGGTGGTGGGTGAATGGAGGCACTGGCTCCTTCCCCAAAATGCCCACATCACCGTCACAGTGATTGCTGCTGTGGTGCCGCCTCATCAAACCACAGTGTCCCCATCCCAACATGCTGCCTGGACACTCTGTCCCTTCCCACGCATCCCCAGAAGTGTAATCACTCAAGTGTCTTTAAAACCTTGCAAGCATCAATAAACAAGCGTGGGGTTTCTCCGTCAGCAGCCCACAGCCCAGGGAAAGCCACAGCTGCAAAAGCCCTTACGTGGAGGTTTACTCAGACCTTAAGTGGACTTGGAGTTAGACAACAGCAAAATGTCAAATTGCTCCTACTGTCACCACACTTCACAAGTCTGTTGTCATCATGGCAGGGGCACTGTTTCCTGGTGCTGTGCTGCCCACTGGGCACCAGAGCACTTCAGGGACAGGGAATGCATTGAGTAAACTGTTTCAATAAACAAAGGCAGAGCCCGTATCGGCCACTGAGCTGCTCCAGGTCATAGTGTCCCAAAAAGTGGCCGTACTCTCTCTCTTTTGCTAATGACAGTATTTTCTTACTGGCCAATTTGCAGGCCCAACAGCAAACAAAGTTTCCTATCTGAAATACAAACGGAGGACAAGTCCGTGCCAGCCAGAGGGAACTGCCCATTTCCCAGGGACACCAGGAGGAACTACGATAGACAGCCGGACATCCTTAACAGAGTTGCTAAGCCAGCCTCCAGAAAGGAAGGGCAGAAGCAAGCCTGCTGTTTATCAAGTCTGTAAACACACCATGGGAGATGTGTGGCGCAGACTGCTTTCCTGTTGCTCATCTTTACCTCTCCTCCAGGTACGATATCCCTCCCCTGTACCAGCAGCACCTGGCATAGACAGGCAGGGCTCTCCCTCTGGCCTGCCCGGCATTTATCTGCTCTACCCAGAGGTACCACATCAGGTTCTTGTCAACTGAGGTCTCCCAGGATTTACTTTGATGGAAAAGCACGAATTGCAGAGAGAGAGCTTCTCACACATTCTCCCTCATTACACAACTCATTTCCAGACTGTGTGTGTTGTTAAAAGGAAATAGCGAGTTCATGAAAACAAATGAGTGTGCAACCTGAGACTGCTTCAGTAGCTGCCTTCTTGCTGTCATTATGGATTTAAGAGATGTTGCCAACTGGTACACAAAGTTGGGTGTTATTTATATGAATCAGCTTTGAATTACTGGGCATTTGCGCACGATCCTGCTGAGAAGTTGACTATAACCTGCCAAAGCCAGAGACCAGCCCTGCACTGGGACATGTGAAGCCCAGCGGAAACTATCATTGTAGATTAGTCCAATTGCTCCTGCTGAGATGACTCCAGCACTGAAATACAAAATCAAGTATACCTCCTCAGGCTGCCTGATATGCTTTGGACCAGATCTTCATCTCCTTTAGCTTGGAGTAGTTCCACTGAGCCCAGCAGAGTTACTCTGATCTCAGACCCAATCTGGGCTTGCTCTTATTCAAGCCTTCTGGCAACAGAAATGAGACCTGCCTGTTCACTGCTGAGCCACTGGCCTGGCTGAGCTTGCTGGAAGCCATGGGAAGCTGGGCAGAGGCAGCCTGAGGCTCCAGGAAGCTTTCCACAGGAACATCAGGCAAGATTTTGCCCATCAGTGAACTGTTTTCAGCAGGAAATCAGTGGGATCTGGCACTAGAGCAGTTATTATTACAGAGAATAGAGTAGAGATTACTACAGCTCATGCACACAAACCCAGCAGAGGGTTTTTAATCAGCAGAGGGATTGTAGCAGCTCCCAAAGGGAACGAGCTGATTCATCAGTTGAGAGCCCCAAAATACAAAACTATCTGCAAACACGATGAGCCACGGACTCGTAACTTCATTAACTGTGCTTTTACCTGACTGCTTCTTCATCCTAAGCAGAATTGAGCTCGAGTTCTTGGAACAGGACGAAAACAAGTAGAAAAGCAAAGATATTTATTTCAGCCCTCTGAGTGTTTTACAAACCACAGCTTGTCAGTTCTTCATGAGTTTGACACCTTCACTCTACTCCGATGTTTCCCTGCACCAGTCTTCCTTCTGTCATTGAGTTTATCAAGAATATCACTATCATATGTCTACACAAAGTTAAACCTAGTGCACCGTATTACTGGAAATTGATGGGCCTTTATCAAACTTTAAAATTAGGGAGCCACTGGGCTGCCCTGCATTTTTCAGGGTTTGTCAGTGCTGTCAGGCTACAGTGCTGAGCTCAAATCAATGTAATATCTCCCAGCTGGAGGAGTGAGTCTCCACGTGCTGGCTGGAGAACCTCATGATGGGCACCTCGCACTGGGGCAAGGCAGCTTAAAGCCCTCTGGATAAATGGTGTGACAGCTCAGAGCAAAGCACACTCTGTGCAGAGCATTCAGACGTGGAACGAACTTCCCAAGTGACGCAAGAAATCCCATGAGTGGAGTGTCTGCCTCTGGAGAGAGCCTCAAAGCCCTCCTCTCTGAGCAAGATCTCTCTGCTCTAACGGTAATACAACACTGATGCTTCCTCTTACCTGAAGCCTCCCAACAAGCCCCACAATAAATAAAGATCCAGAAACAAATGAACTTAATAAAACCACCTAATAAAAATATGTTTACCTAAAATATAAGATACTGCAAAAGCAAAGAAGTTTTATTTGAAAGAGGAATTACCAGAAATTCTAGAGATTTTTGCTTCCATGTGAAAGGCACAAGACACTATGGTGATGGGCATCAGTATAAATTTTAACACACAGTAGGCCCACAGTTTCAACTCCAAGAAGGAAATAAATTTTCCCCTTAGGCTCATGTAAATAATAGGAAACCTCCAGCACCCTGGGAAGCCCTGCTGAGGGAAGGCTGAGGCTCATAACCACACGTCAGCAGAAGGCTGCAGTCCGTGGCTGCACGATAAGAACTGTACATTGTGGGACGGGTAGTGTTGCTCTCTACTGCGAGCAGACAATTTTCAGCCTAGGAAGAGGGGTAAGCTTTTCATGTGAGGGAAACCAAGCACATGGAAAGTTTCTCTGCACTGCTGTGACAGACCTCTGCCCTCCCGCTGCAGCTCTGTTTCAGAGCAGGGATGCTGCCAGCCCTCGCCCCACCTCCCCAAGGCTGGTGCAAGACTCACCACTCGGGGCTTCTGCTGGTCCAGGGTCTGCAGGAAGGCCGGTGTCTGGTCCAAGGTGCGCTCGGGGTCGCTGGAGATGTCCTCCTCGGACTCCTCCCAAGACGAGGAGAAGCCAGTAGAAGAGGCTGAGGATGACGACAGCTTCCGTACGGGCAAGCTGCCGGGGGGCACAGTGCCCGCCTCCTCCTCTGGGCCCCCCAAGTCCGTGACAATGACAGCGGGGATGCTCCCACTGACAGCTGGGCACTGGCCCTTGAGTCCTGTGGGGGCCACCACCACCTCACCTCGCTGTGGTCCAGGCTCTGACGTTTCCAGGGGGCTGCTGCCCTCGGCCAGCCCCACAGCTGGGACCACCACCACCACTGGCCTCTCCGAGGGCTCTGCAATGCTTGGCCAGACCTGCACCCCACCAAGATTGTGGGTCTCACTCTCCCTGTAGGCTTGAGGCTGGGGTCCCACCATAGGCACTGTGGGGCTGGCGGACCACAGCCGGGGCGATGACGGCCGGGGGCTCCGCGGCAGCTGAGTGGTGGAGCTGTGTGCCTGGATCTGTGTCTCAAACAGCCCCACTTTCTGGTTCACCTGGACGTTGTGCAGCTCCCGCTGAAGCTGCCGTGACGTAGGGGGTCCTGGTTGTCCCTCTTGTCCCCGGCTGCCCCGCCGACCCCTGGGGCTGCCCGGCTGCCACAGAGGTTCCTCCAAGGGCGGGAAGAGGAAAGCAAGGCCACGGTGTGGGGAGCGGGGTGACACGGGGGCCGGACTGAAGACGGGGAGCGGGCAGCAGCTGCCGGCTGTCTCCGGGCCCCTGGGCAACACTTGACTAGGAGGAGGCGGCGTCTTGCTCCCACCGCTTGTCACATCGCTGTTGCTATTCATCATCACCAAGCTATTGAGCGCATAGCAGTACACGGCCATAGTAGTCAGCCTGGGGGCACAGGGGGGCCGCCACTGCTGCCACCGCCTCGGCGCTCAGGCTCTGCGGGGCTGCTGAGGGTCTCTCCACACCAGGACCAGCAGCATTGCTGGGAGGCAGTAAGGGAGCTGAACTGGCTCCAGCCCGCAGCTCCATAAAATGGGACAGCTGGGGGGAGAGAGAGAGAGAGAAAAGAGAGAGAAGCAGTGAGAGTAGCTCTGTGCCCTCCACTAAGTTCACCCTCCAGCTGTGCACACAGCTGGCTGGACTCTTCCCTTCCTGTGTGTCCTTTTCCCAGTTCCTGCACACACCTGCCTGCATCCCTAGGCCACCCCTGGGGACATGGCCCAGCCTGGTTGCCAGAAGGATCTGAGCCAAGAAGAAATGAGGTTCAGGGTCGTTTCCCCTCTTTCCTGCTTTCCCTCCCTCTCTCCAGGTCACCGATTGATGTAGGCACAGCAGCAGTGTCCAAGAGGACAGCCGGTCAGCAGCTGCTCCTGCAACAGAATTGGGGAGTTACAGCTGACTGGTGTGAGCTGGAAGTTGGCAGCTTTCAAGTTTTGGCCCCAAAAGGTGACATTTTCTAAAGGAAGGCAAAAACTCCAAACAGCTCAAATTTGCCACCTTCCAGTTTGTCATCTACAACCAAGATCAAGCCTTAAGCATGGATTTCTGTTCAATAATACACGTGAAGGCTCCCTGCTTGCAGGGTTTTGTATGGTTGTGGGACCACATCTCCACTACTTCCCTAACTTACCATGGACAACAACATGGCCCTGCACATCTTCACACCTGCCCTGTCTAAATGTGTCTCCTTTGTGCACGTCTGCCTTCTGGGGCACAGATTGCTGCAGCCACCTTCAAGGCACAGCCTGGATCCTACATACAGACACATGTGGTGGTGTTTGCTCTGTTGTATGTGTGTGGGAGACTCTACTTTCCTAAGTGTCACTCTGTGCACCCCGGTACTTCAAGTGTCCCTTCCTTCACATCTGTTTGCCCCATGTGCCACCAGAGTTGCAATCCCCATCCCACGCTGGGGAACAGGAACCCATGAGATCTACACAAACATGCTGCCTGCATGAGCGTACACTAACTCGAGCTATAGCGTACATCTCTTCGGAAGCTCTTGTGTGCGATGTCTTCAGGGGGGACCCCTGTGTGTCCCAGTGAGGTTCGTGGCAGGTGTGCCCCCAGATCTAAGCACATTCCTTGGTGAACGGGTGAACAAAAGGCTCCTCATCCCTTTGGATGCTACTCGGAGGCAGCGTGAGCCTCAGCAGATCCCGGGCACCCCTTTTCGCAGCACTTTGGCACAAAGTGCTCGGCCAGATTTTGGGTGCGGGACAGCCTTCCCGGGGGACACGACAGGCTGCGAGACAGCCTGCTCCCTCCCTGCTCCTCTGCCCGCCCCCGCACCTCACCCCTTCCTCCCCGCGGGGGCCCGCCCGGCACCGCCCGCTGCGACCCCTGGCCCCGGCTGCGGGAGGGTTACCACTGCGGAGGGGGCGTTCGCCCCAACCCCGCCGCCGCTTACCTGGGAGCAAGATCCGCGCCCGCCTTCAGTGCGCGGCGCCCCGCAGCGCCGGGCAGCGCCGGCGGCCGCAGGGCGCTGCAGAAACCATCTCCGCAGGCGCAGAGCACGGACGGCGGTCCCGGTTCGAACGATTTTCCTCGCCTCGCGGGTGAGGGGGGGAGAGAAGGGAAGCGGGGGGGGAGGGGAGGGAGAGAAGGGAAGCGGGCGGGGTGGAGGGGAGGGCGGTTCCGCGCTCTCCCGCTCCGCGCTTTCGGCGGCGGAGGCTGCGCCGCTGCGGGCGGCTCCGCGCTGCGGGCAGGTCAGCGCCGCGGCCCCGGCACCCGTTCCCGGTGCGGCTGGAAAGAAAGGCGAGAAAGAAGGAGAGGGAGAGGAGCGGCGAGAAGGAGGAGGAGGAGGAGGAGGAGGAGGAGGAGGAGGAGGAGGAGGAGAGCGGAGGGAGGGGGTAGGAGAGCAGGAAGGAAGTTGTGAGCCTGTCTGGGGTTGAACTCAGCGGAACAAGCTTCTTTTTTTTTTTTTTTTTTATGCTCGCTCCGTGCTGCTGGGCTGGAGGGAAACACTGCAAAAAAAAAGTTTCCATTGTTAACTAAGAAAAAAAAAAAAGAGAGAAACCAACCCACCGCCGCCGCGTTTTGGCCGTTGTGGCTTAAAGATACATGAGCCATTTTCCACCCGCGGCCGGAGCCGGCGATGTGCCCCCCTGGCCAGCACCGCGCAGAGCACCGGCAAAGCCCGCAGGGGCCCGGGGTGGAGGGACAGCCACCTCCCAGCCCACTCCCGGCCTTCGTGTTCCTCACCAGGGTACAGCGGTGGAAGCAGGGTGGTAGCTGCACCCCTCGGAACATGGAGCTAAGGGCCATCCCAATGCGCCCAGTTGGACGGCGCAAACTGGCCCAGCAATTCCCGCAGCATCTCCTTTTCCCCCAGGCACGGCGGTTTGGTGGATCTCTGTGGATTGAAACATGTGGATTACCAATGTGTGGATGACGCTGGTCATGCACACCAGACTGGTCGGTGGGAAGCCGTCCCTTTGGGTGGGTGCATCCCATGGAGGGGAGGTTAAACACCCCACCCCACCCCTGCATCCCCAAAACACCAGGGTCATAAGCACATCCACCCGCTGTGGCGTTGCCCCAGGTTTAGGTTGGGCTGTAGTTAGTGTGTCCAGGGACAATGTCCATGCCTTCTGATCCAGGGTAGGCCACAGACACCACCTTCTCAGCTCCTGTGGCCCCCAGACACGGGTTCTGATTGGCAGAGGGAGCAGGCTCTTGGCTGCAATACAGCACAAGATTTCTGTATCAAGATAACTCAATAGAATTAGTTGTCCATGTGTCAGCACTTTGGGAGAGCAGGCTCTGTGTTTCCCTCCCTAAAGCAGAGTCAAGGTCAAACTCAGTTGGTAGGTTTGGGGTTGGTCTGGACTGGCCAAGGGAAATAAATAAAAAGAAAGAACAACGATGAAAAAAAAAAAAAAAAAAAGGAATGTCAATTTGTTTCTGGTCTCTGCTGGGATTTCACAGCTCAGAGTGTTCCCTGGAGAGGAAAATTGATGTCACAGTGGATCAGCTTTCTGTAATTAAAGCATAACCTCCAGAGTGTAAACTTGGGCAGAGACTTCTCTGAATCTACAGGAGGTGTGGACTGCCAGTCCCACAAGCAGACAGACAGAGACACTCAAAGTGAGCTTATGTTTGTTTTTCCAGTAAGAGAAACCCTATTTTGAATTCAGGGCAGGAAAAGAGATTTTTAGACTCTTTCCACTCCAATCCGTTTCCTCAGTGTCTCTGCTCAGTCAGGAACTGGTCTTTCATGAAACAAAGTAAAAGTGGTCAATCTTTCTCAGAAAAGTGACCCCGCCGAGTATAATGCTTCTATTCATGGACATAAGCTTCCCCCTGTCTGCAAATATCTGCAGATTCTGGTCATCCGTTTGCTCCCATTCCCTCATGCCTGCATACGCACATCTAAAAGTAGGAACTTTGGAAAGAAATAATAAATCCAGGAATACATGCAGATAAACAGGTACTAGGTACTTTTTTTTAAACTTTTTAAAAACCAGTTTAAAAACATAGCGTCTGCATGTACTTGCAGGCACCACTGCATATTCACGTGTGTTCTGACTCTTCTTTGGGGTTGTTTAAGAGTATTTACACCAGCATAACCACAATGTGTGCTTAAAGCCCTTTTTTAAAGTCACACAAATTCAAGCCCCATCAGATATTCATCCCATCAGGACTCCCTAAGGGAGACCTGGCCTTAAAACATCACAGCATTTTGGCCATGTAAGAGAAATATGTGATGTCCAGAGCTAGAGCTGTTCTGTCGACATTATCCACAACAACAAGCCTTTATTTATGAAAAAAGATGCTAATAAAAGTGGAAAGACGAAAAAAAAAAATGTCTAGGGATAAATCCCCTTTCATAATGGGTAGGAAGAGGAGGGAAATAATTGTTTCCAGATTGGAGACAGGCAGCAGTCCACACTGTACAGTGAGGAAGGAGCAGACAGCTTTCAGCACACTTGGTTCCAATCAAGTGGAAACCGAGCGTCTGAGGTTAGCCTAAATGGAAAGCACAAACTGAAACAGGTTGCTAGTCCCATCCAGGGACAAGGAACGGAGGCACAAAGGGAGAAAAGTGTCTTTCATAGGCAGATACAGGTCACCAGGCACCAGCACAGCTGCTAGATTCTGCCGAGGCGCCCTCTGTGTGGTTTTGGCTCCGTACAAAGAGAACAAAAAGATAGTCCCACTCTGACTTGCTTGCAATCTCAGTGTACATTCTTCAAGTAAAAGTCCCATGTTGTGTATTAAAAATTTCCCTGTGGCTTAAGCCATGTTCTTCATTTGAATTTATGCTTCCTGCTTCCAAAGAAAATCCTTGCAGTGCTTGAGGGTACTGACGCAGGCTGGGTTAGGGCAAACAGGGAATCCGGCCAACTTCTGTGTGTGCAACTTGTTCAGTCCTTGTTCAAGAGAGTGAATGCCTAGAGAACCTGTGGCTGCACCACCACTGGAGGTGTTCAAGGCCAGGCTGGATGGGGCTTTGAGCAACCTGGTCTGGTGGGAGGTGTCCCTGCCCAGGCCAAGGAGGTTGGAAGTGGGTGATCTTTAAGGTCCCTCCAACCCAAATATTCTATGATTCTATGAAGACCATGAGCCTGGCCTCTGGCACAACAATGCTCCCATCATTTGGAGGGCCCAAGGCTTGGCAATAGAATCCCAAGGACAGATGTGTTGTGAGTCATTTGCATGATAAATATTGATCATCCTATTCACTTAAATGCTTGGAGGCACTCAGTAAATATGGCATGGGCTCCATTATAAACCTAGAACAGGAACAGAATGGACCACAATCTACTTAATATCAATCCAATTGTAAAAACAAAACAGGAAAAAAATCTTAACAATTTAATCACAAAACAACTATGATCCTAAAGTACCCTTCTCCTTCCATTCTTCCTTTATAGTAAGATTCATTTTTAAAATTATTTTTCTCTGTCATGTTTTGGACTGGTTGGACAATACAGCCTTAACTGTGTTTCAAAGCTGAGTTGTCCAAACTGTCACTGTTCATCCAGTTCAGCATCAGAAAGACCATCAGCATCCTTGCAGTGGAAGGCAGTATTTTACAGCATTTCCTCACCAGTGGGTTGGAATCTTACAATCATGTAAGATACAGAAAGAAAAGGATAAACACAGAATAATTCTACAGTCTGCAGACTAACTTTATGCCAGCATGACAGAGAATAAATCTGGCTGATATTTTACAAGAAAAAAAACCACAACAACAAACACGGCAGAGGACTCAAGAGGAAACACAAGACTGAGTTAAGTGCTGAGACTTGTCTGTGTTCAGGCAGGTGACTGTCACAGGCACGGCATGCTCCTGGGCTGGTAGGAGAAACAGGCCTGAGAAAAGGGCTCTGGATGTTCATCTTTTTATCTTGCACTAAGTGCTTTTGCCGTGCTTAAGTCATAAAACAGGTCAGAAAGATGCCATTTTTCTTGGCGACCTCTGAGCTGGGTTATCTGATCATTTGCTTCCTCCTCCCTCTATCCCACAGGAACACTTATAATGGCAGAATTAAGAAGAGACTGGTTAATATTTTTTGTGCCAGCTCCTGTCAGCTAGCCAGAACACAGGGCTCTGCAGAGACACCTGTAGCAAGTCAGTGTAATTTAGGGCAATCTGTGCACTGCACCCACATCTGCCTAAGCTCCTGCATCCACCCAGAAGCACAAAAGAAACCAGTTTTGTTCTCTGGAAGCCTCCTCCACACATTCCTACCTGCACCTCACCCTGTGCTGCACCAAGTCCTATGCAGCCAAAGAAGCCAGACAAAGATCTTGGTGGCCTGCTCCCAGATCTAGCCCTGCCTCTGTGCTGTGAGGAGTTCCCAAATGTGGCTTTACCGCCTCCCTGTCTCATTTTGCCCGCACATGAAACAGGCAGTATGTACCATGATGTCCTGTGTCCCCCGGGGTATTTGTGACTATCACCTGCCTGAAGTCTGATATCCACTCAGCATGCTTGGAGGACCTATATACATATCCTACATACATCCATGCACAGCACATATGCAGAGCATCCGCGCTGGGCTAAGAGCATCAGTTTGGCTCACAGGCTCCAAGTTTTGCAGCAGGACTTTGGTTACAGAGCTCAAGACGTTAAAATTAATGTATGGAAAATGTTATCCGTAACAAAGTATCCTGACAAGGAATCACATAGACACACAATAGGCAAGAAAATTTAGGAACCCTGGAACAAGCACAAGAGGCTACATTTCCTCCTGATATATGCCAGTGGTACCTTTCTTTTCCCCTCAGCTAGCGAACTCCCTGGGAGGAAGATGTGAAGGTCTGATGTGAATGCCCACTCATTTTACGTTTGGCTATGCCCATCAGTTTCTGTGCCATGCTTCCTGCTTTCTCCTGGTGCCAGAGAATAGCCCAGCTCTGCAGTTGGTGCGTTGGTGCGTGCCACAGCTGTGGTCCCCTGGGCTGCAGCAGCGCTTTACATTGGCACATTGGCCCTCAGCTATTTGCTGATAATAAGATTATAAACACATGTGCATGTTTGGGGAGTAACCCATGATTCAGCATTAGTACATTAGTATTTGCTTCTTTTTTTTTTTTTTTTTTTTTTGCACAGGACAAACTAGAGGCAGCGGGAACACATGAAATATTCATTATTGAGTTTTAGTGATGTTCAGTAAGAATAAAATTATAAAAGGAAATCCTCCCCCACTGGACCCTGAGGCTACTAAAAGTTGTACCTACCTCTGTGGTTGAGGTGAAACAATTAGAACTCAAACACTGCTTCATTGTCTGAAGAGGTTTTTCCTATTCATAGGTCATAGTTATTCCACTAGACTGTGACCACATAACCATAATTGGTCAGCTTTGCATCCGTTTGAGATAGCTATAATCGCAGCAGGAAAAACACAAGCTATTTTTTTTTAAGTGTGCAGAGTGCCATATCTACTGTTTTGGGTTTGGTAGTAAATGATAGGGACGTACAACCTCTAGGGCTGTGAGATTCCACTGCACCTTTTTAGGGATGAGACAAATGTAGAATCACAAGAAATGCTGTCCAAGTTTCCACTGCAATAAGCAATCTCTGTGTTTTGAAAAACTAGAAGAGAGAGGGCACTGACAAGGACATGAAAAATAATTTTCAAGCCCATTCTTGGTTGCAGGCATTTAATTTGAAATAAAGCATTTTGGCTCTCTCTAAGAATCTATTTTTGCCTGTGGTATAATAATATATTTCAAGGATTTACCATCATATTTCTATGATGGATGGATATTTACTTTTATCTGTTCCTATATCTGTGAAAGGAAAAAAACCTAAGCTGTGAATGCGTGTAGTGTAGTTTAATATACAGGAAGATCTAGGTTGATTCTTCATAATTTTGATTATCTAAAGCAAAAGAGCTATGAAAATATTCCTAGATGATGCTGCCGGACAACAGTGTATTATCTGTGCTATTTTCTGTATATAGCACTGTTCATTGCCATGCAACAAATTGCAAAGGTCAGCAGACCCTGAACAGCAGCTGTATTAGAGCAGCTGCTGGTGAACACCGATCCTTGCACAGAAAATTGTTTCAAGCAAAAACATCTTTTCCAGACTGTTTGAGAGCTGCACACTGGCTCATGCTTTTCCTCTGAACAACTGGAGGTGAGTAATGCCCTTACAGAAATAACAGCATACATGTCCACCTAGGAAAATTTTCAGCCCTATCACAAATTTCTATACATACATAGCCACACGCCCAGGCATTTTAATACATTTTAAGGTGCATTTTAATAGTACCAAAAGCAGCTTCTCCATCCCCAATTAGTACTAGTCATAGAATCACTGAATAGCCTGGGTTTCAAGGGATTTTTCAGATCATCGACCTAACACTGAAAAAACCCATCACCAAACCATATCTCTAAGCTCATGAGGAGCAGCTGAGGGATGTTCAGCCTGGAGAAAAGGAGGCTGAGACCTTATATCAATCTCTACAACTCCCTGAAAGGAGTTGTCCACCCACCTTTAAAATACTTTTAAGGATGGTGACTCCACTACGTCCCTGGGCAGCCTGTTCCAATGCTTAATAACCCTTTCTGTGTAAACATTTTTCCTAGTATCCAGTCTAAACTTCCCCTGGTGAAACTTGAGGCCATTTCCTCTTGTCCTATTGCATGTTACTTGTGAGAAGTGACCAACCCCCTCATCACTACACCCCCTTTCAGGGAGTTGTAGAGATTGATATAAGGTCTCAGCCTCCTTTTCTCCAGGCTGAACATCCCTCAGCTGCTCCTCATGAGACCTGTTCTTCAGACCACTCACCAGCTCCGTTGCTCTTCTCTGGACAGGCTCCAGCACCTCGATGTCTTTCTTGTAGTGAGAGGCCCAAAACTGGACACAGCACTCCGGGTAGGGCCTCACCAGTGCCCAGGATGGGGGAGATCATCACTTCTCTCATTTCGCCATGCACTCTTCGCAACTCTCTGTGCTCTAAGGAAGGGGATTCTCATTCTTTTTTTCCTTTGGAAAAGGGGAAAGATATTTCATGCTCTGGCAGGTAGTAACAGTGTGGAGCTGCTTGAAATTAGATCTCTAAAAGCCATTACAGCTGGGGAAGGTGAAGATACAGCCCCAAGAGGAGACGTTAACTATCCATTTCCAAGCTTGCTGAATAAGAGCTGGTGAGATGGACTGCAGCTCTAATGGGTTCCTAAATGTTACATATTTACTCTCTGCTTCCTTCTGGATGGGGACAGATTCCACAGAGTTCCAGCTGGCTTCTTTCTTCCCAGGGGAACTCACCTAATTGCCTAAGTAACTTAATTAGATGCAGAAGTGAAGGCAGAAGAGGAGAGGAGTGTTCCCTGAAGGACCTCGGTGGAACCCCTGTGTTTACTTTGCACTCATTTTTATAGAATCATAGAATGGTTCGGGTTGGAAGGGACCTTAAAGATTATTGAGTTCCAACCCCCCTGCCATGGGCAGGGATACCTCTCACTAGACCAGGTTGCTCAAAGCACTATCCAGCCTGGGCTTAACAGGTGAGGTACTCGTGATGTGACATCCACAGCTTCTCTGGGCAACCTGTTCCAGTGTCTCACCACCCTCACAGGAAAGAATTTCTTCCTAAGATCTAATCTAAATCTCCCCTCTTTCAGCTCTTCAATCCTTTTCCATCCTTTGCTTTCCTCCTCTCTGGATACATCTATAGAGACCTGTAGCTCATGTTGTCTGAACCAGATTCTCCCATGAACCCCAACAGCAGCATTCTGGATTGGGTCAAGGAAAGCTTTGGCCTGGCAGAAGATGGTGCCACAGAGGTGCTCATTTACTCCCTATAGTACTCCCTACTCCCTGGAACTCCCAGGCTTCCCTCCAGCTGGCTCTCCCACACACTCACCCTCCTGCCAGGCTTCTCTTGAGGAGCAGGACTTGTCTGGTGAGGGGGACAAAGAGACACCTGCCTGGGTAAAAATAGCCCAGAGAGCCCTCTCTCCTCACAGAGGAGGGAGAAGCAGGAGAGCTAGTGAGGTTCTGCAGGTGCCAGGTGGTGCTGCTTTACCCTCAGAGACTGTGGCTTCTTGAGGCTGGTAGAGATGTTACCTCTTCACCCCTTGTGAGCACCCCCTGCACCCTGAAGGCACAGGAAAAGCCAACAGCTGTTGTGGTCTTCTCTCCACTGAGAACAGACTGAAGCCTGTTTTTCTTCAGGGATAGTTTATGAGAAGCTGGATGAGGGCACCTGGATGGAGCATTAAGAATTAATTTTACAAGTGTGTCTTCCTATGACAAAATGTTTGAGGTTTGCCATTCCCTTATGTTCTCTCCCGCTGGCTGAGGGACAGCCTTGTCCTGAACAGGAGAACAGGAACAGTACGAGAGATCAGCCGTCTGACATCTTCCTGCCTTCTGGCTCAGAGAGAGGGAGGCTGATAAAAGCTGCCAGAAAAAATGCTTTGGAATGACCCTTTCTGATAGGAGAGACAGTGTCCTGGAAATACCCATAATTTGTTAGCATGGATACTCACTTCATTCCTTAGCTACACAACCAAATTTCTTTAACTATCTTCAGGTCTGGATTTTTGGACTGGATTAAAATTATGTAAAAAACCCCAAACCAAAAAACCAACCATTTAGTTTACTTCCGTTTGACATTTCTGACATTTCCTAAAAGGAATAAAATGTTGAAACAATGAAATATTTTTCTTTTTTACAGCCTTATCCATCATTAAGAGACGGTTTGTTTAACATCTCCTCTTCTGTGTGAAGGTGATGAATGGGACTAAACAAGACTTACGGGATCCAGTGAGATGCCATTTGCGTCTCTAGCAACAGCAGTTATCAGGGAATCATCTCCCATTTTTATTGTTTCAAAAAGAGATGTAGAGGAAAAATGGAGCAGGCTGAGATTTATTACAATTGGTGGAGCAGGCTGAAGTTAGAGAAATAGGAATTTGTATTTGCATGAACAGACCCTGTGGGACACTGTTGGGAGGCTGCCTTAGCAATCAAGAAAGGGGAAGCAATGAAGAAAATGGTGCATCAGCATCACTAAAAAATGGACTAGAGCTGTCCTGCTCAGCAAGCTAGGCCCAGTTCTCCCCTGGATGTGATCCCAGTATACTTGCTGGAGAGACACTGGAAGGGACTTTGAGGGTGGTGAGACACTGGAACAGGTTGCCTGGAGAAGCTGTGAATGTCCCATCCCTGGAGATGTTCAAGGCCAGGCTGGATGGGGCTTTGAGCAACCTGGTCCTGTTGGAGGTGTTATCAGGGGAGTTGGTTTAAGGTCCTTTCCAACCCAAATTATTCTATGATCCAGAATAACGGGTCAAACTCTACTCTTCTACACATCAGCTTCCATTTTGCTGCAGCAGGGTCTCCTATACACACTTGAGACCACTGAGACTCGGAAAAGAACTCTAACAACTAACAAAAAGTCATCTGCAGCTGCAGATTTACCATTGAGGGGTTATTGAGACCCACGGCTCTTTCACCCCTCTGCCTCACTGAAACTCCTCTGTTGTCAGGGGTTTTGTTTTCCCTCCATGGCATTTTCTCACCTCCTCTCCATTAAGCTGCTCAAGGGGAAACCTGTAGTAATTCTGTGGATGCCAAAAGACTGAATCATGCAGGAGTGCAATCAGGCCATGAGGATTTAGTAATGAATCTGACACACACAGAGAATTGGGGGTTGAGGCTGTTAAATCAATAAATGATTTAATGTGACCAAACAGAAGAGTTGATAAATTCTTCCCTCCTACTTCCTTTCTGAATGCAGTTATTTGTCCCAGTAGTTAGATTCACACTCTTCCATGTCCAAATGAATTTCTTTCATGTGATTAATCAGCAGCTGGAATCAGGTGATGTCATGGACTCTGACATTGAATTGTCATCAAATATTACATTTCTCATAGTTTATTTTTTTTAACTACACAACTGCAGCAATGGCTTTCCCAGTTCAGTACATTGTTAAAAGGGAAGTGGGGCTTGCATTCTCCAAAATATATGGGTTTTGTCAAGTTCTGTCTCCAAGGATGTATCATTTAAAAAAGTCTACATCTGAACTAATCTGTTCTCAGTGATAAAAGCTGCCTTTGAGACGACAGTCTTCATGTGTTGGTTTGGGAATAACTCTGACAGTTTATTTTCCATTTTAATTTTCAAACGTTTCAAAGTGTTTGTAATACTGAGAGCATAAATGTCAATGAGTTTTGGTTGGTTTTGTTTAGTTGAGACATTAGCTGTGTTGCAGGCAAACAGAATTAGAATAGCTATTACAGCACTCAATTTTCCAAATCATTGCAGAAGGATGAGATTACAGTCAAATATTTTCTGTTAATATGCTTAAGCATGTACAATTATGGAAGCTTTTTCATAAGTAAATGCAAAATTATTGCACCAATTCTGAGTATCAGCAGGGTTTGAAAGGCTTTAATTAATTTTAGTTACATTTGAAACAATCACCATAATTTGAGAATAATAAACCAGATCAGTCCCTGGGGAGATTCCCATGAAGTGGATTACATCACACCTGACATAAGTTTTGGCTTTTTCTCCGGAATTTAGATAATCCATGAAAAATCCCCAAAAGGCTAACAACTGTAGCAGGAAACACAACTTACAGTCTGCATATGCTACTCAGTTACATCCAAAGAAAAATACCTTCTGATCCAAGTGGGCTATGAACCAGGTCTTATACTGTACACCTAAATTAGAAATACAGCCATCTCTGGGATAGGAACTGATCAAGGTCTGTCTTTCAGAATTCAGTCCAAAATCCCTTCAAGCACTGTCTCCAAGGAAGTACGTTTTTCCACATTTCCTATTTTCACTTTTTCCTATTCAAAAATTGAAAGCAAGGATTTACATACAAGGTACTAAATAGCCTACTGAATTCAAATAATTTCCTATAGAGTAGATGTATTTTTTTCCATCCACGGTTAAGGTAACCATACCGTACAGCCTTTATTTTTACCAAGCTGATGTGATGTACACAGGATGAAGGAATAGGTGAACTCCCTGCGGCTATAATCGGAAGAGCTCTGAGCATTTGGCAGTGGTGAGGTCGGCCCTCCCCACAGCGTAAGTCAGAAAATGGAGGGCAACAGCAGTGGCAGTGTGATGCCCAAGGTGATGCAGAAAAGCAGCAGCAGAGAGAGCAATAAGGCCTCTCTTGCCATGCCAGAACCACCCTTGGGTCTTGGGAGTGCACTGAGAGGTGAATAGCAAAGTCCAGCTGATTTGCTCTGTCCATCTGTTTTGGACAGGCCTTCAGCGGTTCTTGACGAGACCCTTCTCTCTCTCTGCCTAACCTCCCAGCTTTTATTAGATCTGCCTACATTGTTCCAGTGCTTCTTGGGCTCACACCTGTTGTCCTCATGTTCATTGTTCTCGCACTTCTGTCAGTGTTTCTTAGAACTCCTAGGGCTGGATCCAAATGCTGAAGAGAAGAGAATCACTGACTCTTACAGGCTCTCAAACAAATCTTTCCTTTGCTGAAAAACACACAGTCTTGCAGAGAGGGTTGAACTTAAGAGCTTGATAGAGCATCATTGGTTTTGCTGGTTGGTTTCTGAGGGTTTATATCGAATAAAAGCATAGGAAGCCAGCCCAAGAAAGGCCTGAGATGCATAGCTCCTGTTTATTTCCTTTCCAAAACATACTTCGGTGGCCTTTTATTTACAATTTGTCCTATGGAGCAACCACTGCTGAATTGCTGAACGCTGAGAGCATCACCTCGGTTACACAGACAGCCCGCTACAGAAGCAGCGCTACTGAAACCACAGAGCATGGGTTATTCTACAGAAGAAATAGGGATGCACTGGAAACAGATTTCTATTTTCTTTTAGCAGCACTGCTCAGCTGGAGAACCCACAGGTACCAGGATGCATCGCTTGGCTTTCCAGGACTTATGAAATGCAAATACAGTTTTATTTACTTCCTGACCTTTGGCTCAAAACTGCAGCTCTATAAATGAAAAGCAACTACTGCTACTTAGCAATTTCTTCTGCCCCTTTTTCATTCTGCCGGGGGATGAAGGCCATGATGTGATGTGACTGGGACACACCGTGGGTGTTGTGGTGACATTTGAGAGCTTTTGGCTGCGCTCCCCAGACAGCTGGCATCATTGCCCTTCATCTTGCATGTTGTCTAGGAGGAC
Organism: Scolopax mira; assembly: GCA_004320125.1. Lineage (NCBI taxonomy): Eukaryota > Metazoa > Chordata > Aves > Charadriiformes > Scolopacidae > Scolopax > Scolopax mira. The sequence goes on from BJBW01003284.1 coordinate 46,661, forward strand.
AAAGCCTGTCTGGGCAGGTAAAGGGCTACAGCTGGAAATTTTAGTCAAAATGAGAAAAAAAAAATTAAAATGAAGCCACCTTCATCAGAAACATCTTGGGTTTCTGTTCCAGATGAGATAGTTGAGTCGGCATTCTCAACTTCGCTTTCTATGTGTATGTGCTAGAAGAATTGCTGGTGATGCTCCCTTTGTACCTCCACTAGAAGCAAAAGAAGATCAAGCTTTGCCTGATATTCTTACCCTTTCTAGCTCTTCTTTCTCCTTTGGTGGGGACTGGTCAGTTCCCATGGTGTTTAAAGTCAAATTTGCAATTTGGAGGCACTAATGTTTGTGTTCATTGGTGTGTTATGTTCAACTATTCCTTATGATTCATTTTTTTCTGCCATGAGTCAACTTATGCTTGTTTCAGACTGTATGAGAAATATGTTACAACAAAAGCCTCCCAACAGTATAAGCTAAAATTTAGATCAAAGTACTTCCCTTGAACATAAGTTTTATTTCATATTTTCTAATAATAAAGACAGGAGAGGTCCTTCTGGAGAAGTCCTCAGGAGGCTGGTATCATTTATATGTTTTTTTTACCCTCTTATAGATTTCAATAGAAGATTATATCCTATTTATAGGTGTCCATTGGATCGTTCGAAAAAGCCAACAAAGAACAATAAGAGAGTGGCCTCTTTCAGCACACGCTTAGAATGATTAACTGTTCATCAACTTTGCAGTATAGTTTGGCTGAACCAAAAATTACATTAACATTGTTAACATCAAAAGGAACTATTTCAGCATGTCAGAAATGCATTGGCTTTACAAGACAATCAAAGCACAAGACAAACCAGATGACACTAATAGGCAAGGCTCCTCCCTTTGAGTAAATCTGGTGGATGCAGAACAACTTTGAGAAGATGCTCCTGTGAGAAATGGGAGATGTGAGTCAGATCCTCTCAGATGCAGAAGGTCCTTAGATGCGGGTTTTACACAGCCTACATGAGTGCTTGCCTTTGCAGAAGAGGTGGGCACCACTGCCAACAATTTTTGTAACGTTGGCTTGCTTTGGCATAACGTTTTTTCACTGTAAGTATTTGTCCTGGTTTGAGGGAAAGACTTCATTTTGAGCTGAATGAAGTATGTTCCACAACTTAGAGGAACGTTTTATAGTTTTTTCTTGTGAACACAAATAAACCCCAAATATCTTTACTATGTATCAGTTCAAATTGATTTCAGCCCAACTTTGATTTAGTTGGATCAGCCACCAAACTAAAAATTTATTCAAATAGCCTTAAGAGTCAGAACCTCATTGACATAAGTGAAAAACACATGTTTATAGTAAGCAGGAGTCTCTCTGTCCAAGGGTTTACTCTCTAAGGAACAAGTCAGATCTCAGAAAGGCTCCTATCTCTGTGTTGTATAAAAATGTAGAAAATTAGCGCAGAAACTGGAAATCCAGCCTGGACTACCAGTATCCTAAATCAGTGCCCAAGCCACAAGCTCTTCTTCCCTCACTGGTTCTAGTGGGTAAAGGCTCTCCTTGCTAACAGAAGAGCCAGCTTTCCTATCCCCTTAGCACGCACAAGATGGCCATTTGGAGACAGACACATAAGCTCAGCACTGAGAGTAGAACCAAACAGAGGTTCTGCGTCCAGATATAATCTCTACAGTGGGAACAAGTTTGTCTTCACAAGGAAAACTCTGCCTCACCCACTGAGTGCATCTGCTGTGGTATTGACTAACTACAGATCAGGACCTGAAGGCTATATTGGATTCAGCATCCACAAGGAATCTTCCCTGAATAAGCAGAGTAGGCTTTGAGCTTATAAAAAGTGTGACACTGGTTGTCTGATACAAGAAATCACTCTAAGAGGTGAAACTAGCTTTTAAGATAGCTGCACTGGGTGGAAGAACTAAATGAATCCGATTTTGTTATGGAACCTCCTGTATAGATATTGAAATAAACAGGAGTGTGAAAAGCTCTGAGAAAGACACAGGAGACAGAAGTGCAATTTAGGGAGGAAAGCAGGGGTGAGAAATGATCTAAGCATTGGCATTGCGTGCAGTTCAGTGGGCATTGCTCATCTTCATTAACAACATAGTGCTTTGCTTCCCCCTCCCTGGAGGGAGTGCCTCAAGGCACTTCTCACTCAGGGTATTTACCATCTTTCACATCCAGATGGGAAAACTACGGCAAGGAGAGGTAAAGACCAACATTTTAAATACCAGCCAGCAATTTTTGGTGTGTCTATTTATGCAGGTCTAAAAAGAAACCAGTCTGTTTTCCATCATGAAAGCCATGACTTTTATGAAGCTCATGACTTTAACGAGGTGTGGAATATTGTCTGCTCAGCATGTATACAAATGAGGCCCAAAGTGTTTCAAATCCAACATTTGAAATGAGTACATGGGAAATGTTGTGCTTTGCCTCATGCTAGTGTTGCTCATACAGAAAGTCACCACCATTACTGTTTCCTTTTCTAAATTACAGTGAAGGCATCTTTATTCTTTTCAAATAACATATCTGATTTTGACATTACTTATCACAGCTTTTGTATCCGCATTTAAGTAAAACTGTAAGTCATCCACAAATAACATGGAGGTATTTGTAGAGTTGCATTTGCTTTTTCCTGACATTTCCATGAGTAAACTCATCTGACTTGATAGGGAAGATGAGAAAACTGCATCTTCCCTCCATGTTAGGAAGAACTGTAATTTTTTCATTTGGATAAGGGTACTGCAGCTCTTCTGACAGCAGTACACCCACCCTCTGTCTTGCTGAGTTTCATGCTGCCTTCAGTGACAGCACAGATGCTGGAATTGAGCCACTCAGTGACTGTCAGGCAACATGTCCATGGAGTGGTGGCATTCTTTTACCAAGGATTTCAAGCATGTAAAAGCTCCCAACTGAACCAACCATCTTTTCTGCTCTTTTCCCATCCTTCTTATATTAGGACCACACTGTTTCTATTTGTGCAAATGCCCAGTTTCTCATGTGGATTTAGGAAAAATACACTCCACAGATACCGCAGACATTTTGGAAAATCTGTAGCTTGTATTCAAATGAATGTCTATGATATTTCAGGCTCTGAAATATCTCTCAGAAGAGAGTCGGGGTTGTTCCATCTAGAGAAGGCTCCAGGTAGACCTTAGAGCCCCTTTCAGTACCTGAAGGGGCTAGAGGAAAGATGGGATAGGGACTGTTTGCAGGACAAGGGAAAATGGTTTTAAACTACAGCAAGGTAGGTTTAGATTAGACATTAGGAAGAAGTTCTTTACAAGAGGGTGGTGAGACACTGCAACAGGTTGCCCAGAGAAGTGGGCAATCAGGTGGTGGAGGCCCCATCCCTGGAAACATTCAAAGTCAGGCTTAATGAAGCTCTGAGCAACCCGATCTAGTTAAAGATGTCCCTGCTTACTGTAGGTGGGTTGGACCAGATGATCTTTAAAGGAGCCTTCCAACCCAACACATTCTATGATTCTATGATTTTTATTGATTTGCAAGGTCCTCTCTCCTCTGTAGTTCTGTGGTGGGTAATGACTTTCTGGCAGGCTAACTTCACCTTGACAGTGTCAGATCCATGTGCTATTCTCTTTCATTTTCCTCTCTTTGACTATTGTATATTGTTATGTGAGCTGTAAGACGGAAGCTGTACTTCAACCCAGCCCCAGATGAAATGATCTCCAGGCTCTACCAGGTCTTCGGGAGAGAAATACAGATAATGTGGATAGGGCTCATATACCACCAATAGTCAACTCTGGCCTGTCTGTGTGAGTTGCAATATGACTGTGTTTCATGAAGACTGTTTTTGACCGAGGAGGAGCATCACCCATAATGCCTGCAAAGTTTTGCTGCTCTGGAAACACATACTGTTATTATATGAAAACATCTGTGAGATGTATGGGAACTCCAAGGTGATTTGTGTAAAATACAGCAATGGAATGGAAATAGGCAAGTGTAACTGCGCATATGAAAAACTACAGGTGAGGAGTATGATTCATTAGCAAAGTGCAAGGCCTTGCATAATGTAAAAATAATTAATTTTTGAAGTTCTTCTTGAAGCAATCGATGCTTGTCAGATGGGGAAGAGAGGAGGGAAGTTACAAAGAAGAAGATGAGGAGGTACTACTTACTGTTATTTCCTTAATCTGAGATCTACACTTGAACCTCCCTGATAAATAGATCATCTTTTTTTTTCTTTAGTTTACTTACAGTTTCATTGTACAACAAGAAAAATAAAGCTTCAAGGGTTTGAAGAGCCACAGTGGTTTAACTGTAGATTTGCCTTACAATAGCTTTGTTTGATCAGTAGAAAATCCCTGTATCAACTCTCTTATTTAATTTATCTTAAAATAAGATTCAGTTATTGCATAACTGAAAACCAAACTGGCTTAAACCAGTTGAACTAAGTCAGTTCAAAACCTAATTTAAGGCTTGATTAAATGGTGGTATTGCAAAGTTAAATAAACTATATGCCAGTAAAGGCTATTTTAGGAATTGCCATTCCTGATGAACGGGAAGGGGTTAAACAAACTTATTTAATTTACTTTAAAAGTTCGTAAGATAAACTATTCTAAGTGCTTCTGTGCAGAGAAGCTTGCAGAAATATGACAATGGATTTTTTTTGAAAAATGCTGCTTAACATGAATACATGAGTGAAGTTTCAAAATAGAAATCAAGCCAGGACACTTTCTCCCTTACTCTTAGGGGAGTGCAAAATACATTTTTGCCTACATTCACTCAGTTTCTCAGTTTTCCTGCTATTGCTGCTACAGTTACACCTTCAGTAGTAGGACCACTGGTGATGGTAGAACCATGCCAGGAAAGACAAGCTGGGCTGAATCAGGGTGGAATCCAGCAAACAATGTGGCTTTGAAAGAATTGTTCTGGTAGTGTCAGGAGTTTTGCAACATGAGACATTTCACAGATAAATCCCCCACAGAAAGCTAGCAGAGCACGTAATATGTTACACAGGAATCTGATTACGACAAAATTCCCTCAAAGGATTATCATACAGCAAAAAGGTGTTGAGACTGCGGATGTATCCATGTCAAACAGCTTATCCAGCTACCGAGGAGATGTCCATGCATAGAAGGCCTCTGCCCCCTAGTGTATATAACAAGACTCTGTTTTATAGGGTAGAGAGGAGGGAACGTCCTTGAAATACAACCAAAGAAGGATTCATTTGAATAATAATGTATAAATGACATTCCTTACCCACATCCTCCCCATGATTTTTGGGCCCCAGCAGAAGGCCCAAGTAAATTATACAGGTTCATTTGCATTGTTATGGGGAAAGTCTTTGTTTGTCTGTCATGTGCATTTTTAAAAGATGTTAGATATGTATTTTCCTTTTCCCCAGGACTGACTTAATTTCAGTTAAAGTCACTATTGATTTATCCTTGACTTCAGGCAGAACAGTGCAGTGTTAACTCAGAGTTTTCCAAGTCACGTGAACAGATCTGCTGACTTCTCTGAGCCAGGGATTGTCTGAAGGATTTGTCCCAAGACCTGGAAAACCAAAGAGATACTAACAACTTTAAAGGCATAATGCTGCTTGTCAGGTTGGTGCATTTGTCTCCTAAAGAGATATTTGATTCTTTACTGTACAAAGTACGCATATAAGGAGGCAGAAGAAACTGTCTGAATGAGATACTGGTCCAGAGAGCACCATGGTAGGAGAAGCCTTGCAGGCAGGCCCAGCAGTCCTGCTCCTGCTTGATGGGCCGTCAAAGGACCAAAGGACTAAAGCAAGACTTTGGTGGTATTCCATTAATTTGGACACATCACTGTTGGCTTTGTGACTGCACACTTCACCAGATTTGACTCCTGTTCCCCTCCCAATAGCTCGGCCTTCTCTGATTTGGGTCTCCTCTTAAGCTCATTTCTACACAGCAGACATCTCACACAGCTTCTGTGATGCTACAGACCCTGGAATGAACAGACCATGAGATGATCTCGGGTCTCCACAAGAACATAGGAGAACAAGCATTCACAGTGCCTGGTTAGTATCCCCTTATGATGGAGGTGTGCTTCCAAGACTCAGATCAATAGTCTACAGGCTGGGGGACTTTAGATTCACATTTTATATCTGTTCTAGACAGAAGGATATGCCATACTCTTCAGTACTGGTGTTTAGACTTAAGTCTAGACTTAAGTCTAAACTGTCTGGTTGGATGTGAGACTTCATGGATACACCAATGTGAGATCACCCTTTAAAAATCAACACATAAGTGTGACATCAGTATGTGGCACCCCTCCATAAGTGGCACTCTGTCATGAGCCCTGGCTGCATGTCAAGTGATCTTAGGAATGAGCAGATCTCCTTCAGTTATGAGAAAAATGTTACTCTGGGATTCAGTAATGATTCTTCCTTGAAGGACTGGAGATTTACAGAGTGGAAGAGGCTCCTGGAAAGTGCTGTCTCTTCTAGTGTAAAACCTCAGATATGCTGGGTGACCCTATTCATATCTTATTCTGTGTAAGCATAAGAGGTTTAAATATTATTTTGACAGATGGTGTTTTATCTGTTTCCGTTCAAAAGCCAAGGGACCATCTCAGTGTTTGAATTTGTGTCAGTAGTCCTGTTTCCGGGTATTATTTATACCTCCTGAAATAAACCAGTCACAATTCCTTGGATATATTTTGAGGATTGTAACAGTTTATGACCAAAAGCTCCCTGAGAGCTCCTACTGTAAACGTCTAAGTACTAAAATGGAGCACATTAGGGCAATTTCACAGAATATGTACTTCAGAATAATCAATCACCAGCCTGGTGACAATTGTTTCTGGAAAGAGACACTGATCTGCCAAGTCAAAAAGCTGTGATGCGGCTTTATCACATGATTTTCCAAGGAGCAGGCAAATTTTAACTGTGAGAGATTTTTCAAGAAAAAGACCACACAGATCTGTTTAAAGGAGAGGGACAAAAAACACAAATGTTTTTGATGGCCATATGAATGGCATGCAGGGCTTTGCTCAAAGAGACTTTTCACTCGCTCTCAGGTCAGATGCTTCTCATGTGATGCTGCTGGTTAAAAAAACACACAGAAGGACATTCTAACTGAAAGCTGGATGGCAGTACCTCTCAAGGAAGGAGAGACTGAAACAACTCCTTTTCTCCCTCTTACCTACTTTAGGGTACAGAAAATGAACATAGAGTTAAGCAAATTTTTGCTACCAAAAGCTACAAAGGAGGTAGGTAGAATATGTGTTCTCAGAAAGACAGCTGGGTTTCACATACCCCCAACCCCAGTGCCATCAGTTACTGTGCTTTCATGAAGGTTGCAGTACATGTAATTTTTTCAAAACACCTTTGTTAGGTTGCATGAGACCTAGATCTCTCTGTATATGTCCGACAGGGTGAGAGCAAAAGGGAGGATCCTGTAAGAAAGAAGCACAAGGAATTTGTTTGTCTCTAAATTTCAGGCCAGAGATCTGAATAGACACTCATATAGTTCATGTTGATGTAGTCTTCTCCCAGAGCCCTTCATACTCAAAAGCAGCACTTTTAAGACAGAAAAAAATCTGCAAGTGGAGCTCCTAAAGCTGCTGAGAAAGACCAACTGGGTTTGTAAAACCAGTTCCCATTCCCTCAGCTCCCAGAAGAAGGAAACAAAGCCCATCCAGCAATTAAGAATGAAGGCAGTTAGCAAAGATGTCTTGCAGTCTGATTATGAGCATGGCTTCTAGTCAACCTTAAGGCATTTACAGCCTTTGAAATCCCCATGGTCATGCTGAATGGCATATCTGTTACCTGTTGTTGAATCCAAGAGAGAGCTTGCTTCCCAAAAGGCATCCACATGTCTTGATTTCAGAGGGCTTGGGATGGCATGGAAGTCACAGCTTCTGTTTGAAAAAGGAAGTGGAAAAAACCCACAGTTTCTCTATCTGTGATATTTGAGGAAAAAAAATAGCAAAACAGATGTTAGCCAATGAAAATCTGATAAAAACAGCAGAAGGTAAATGAAAACTACTCAGTATTACCACTTAAAATATCAGGATTTGGAGGAAAAAGAGAACATCAGAATTCTGAGGAATGCAGCCTTGATAATACAACCAAATTATTTGCAAGGCCTGGGCATCTACCAAGACAAACATAAATAGATATGCTGCTGGCTGCAACCAGCCAGAGGAAAGGCAGTGAAATAATAATAAAAAAAAAAAGCATTAATCACCAAAGATTACTTTGTCCATTATATGGAGTGAGCTGAAATGGTAGAAATGGAGTGAGCTGAAGAAGAAAATAATGATGGGTGTTAGTGAAAAATGAAGAAAATTCAGCTGTAAGAAAACACATCTCTTCCTAACCCAGGGAATTGCTTCAATCAGATCAAATCTGCTGGTGAAGAGTGCAGCCAAACACAGAGTTTATCAGTTTTCCTAGACTGGCTTTATGCTGAAAGAAGGACAGCTGGCCATGCTTTGACAAGCATCTCTCTGGGACTTTGAAGAATTTCACACATAACTTTTTTCTGTGCAAAGTTTCTTGTTATAGAGATCACAGGTAGAAGAAAGTTGTCTCACTTGTCACCAATACCGTGCAGGAAATTCGGAGGAAAGAATGTGATGGCCAACTTGGAATTGGAATCAGCAAAAAAATTCCATTTTCTCTAATGAGAAATAGTGGGGAAGTTGACCTATTGAACCTCATGTCTTCTTTCCTGCCACCTTACTCTTCATTCCTTTTGTGTGCAAGATCAACAAGGATGGCACGAAGCAAAGAGGAAGGTGAAGCTCTGCGGCAGGTACTCCCTGGGTCTGTGCTTGAGGTTCTTCCTACACCATAACAGCAGCAGAGGGAATTCAGTTCGTGTCTCTGCCCCTGCAGATGACGAGCAAGTGCTACAGAGCTGACAGAATCTTAATTTCACTCAACTGCTGCTTGGTAAAGTGACGGGAACAGCAGGGGCGCATGACTGGTTTACTGGTTTGTGTGGAAAACCAGTTTCATCTGCCTACAGGATTATCTTGCTTACCAGCACACTAATTTCTTTTTATTTTGATTTAAAAAAAAAAAAAAAAGGCTTATGCTCCTAAATACAAATTTCTCACATCTATAGCAAATAATGTGAAAGTGTAATTTTCCTGTATTCATCCCTTTGATCTACAACCGGAGCAGAGGTCAGACACGAGTCCAAAATGACCACTCTTCGGCCGTTTCCTCTGGTTTCTCGACTTACTCCATGCTTGCCACTTTACTCACTATCTCAGTCAGGGTTTGCACACTCGCACCGCTTTTCCCATTTACTGCAGGCCGCTGGTGAGCATTTAAACGGCTTAAAACCGCCGGCGGTTCAGTTAGCTACAGGGTCTGTAAAAACATAAGTTATGGGTGCAATGTCAAGCACTCTCAAGCAATTAAAACTGCCTTTCGCCGGCGCCCGGTTGCTGGAAACACGGCTCCACGGCTCCTCCCCTCCTCCCGTCAGGCCCGCCTACCCCCGGGCCAGAGTCGGCGGCGGCGGCCCCACCATAACCACGGCCTCCTCACAGGCTGCCTCACCTCCGAAGGGGCTGAGGGAGGGGAGAGCCGCCTTCCTATTGGCCGTCTCGCTTTCCACCCTCCCCTCCCATTGGAGCAGGATGACTAGTAGGCGGGGACATCCGCCGAGCGACAGCCACTGCGGCGAATGAACGAGCGCGCTCGTCCCCCTTGGCCTCAGCGTTGAGGCCGGAGCGCGCTGGAGCCAATGGGAGCAGATGGGAGTATGGTCCGGTTCGGGAGCAGGTAAACAGTGGCGAGTCGGGCTGCCCTCGTGGTGCCGGGAGAGGGCTTGGTTACCGGCGGGTTGGGTTCGGTTCTGGCCGCCCTCCAGACGGGGAGGGACGGGGCTTGGCCGGCGTTCGCCTGGGGTTGGCTGCGCTGCCGCAGCCGTGCGAGGCCGCTCCGCTCCACGCCGGGGCCCGGCAGAGAGGCTGGGGCGGGGGGGCAGGAAAAGGAGGTCCTGCAGCCTTGGCTCGTTCTAGTGAGTTATATATGTATGCTTTTATATATGTGCATATTAGATGTGTGTGTGTGTGTATAAAATACACGTTTTCTGTACGTGTAAAATATATATACATGTAAGTGTGCGTGTATGTATTTCTGCTGAGCGGTGGCATTCCTGCCTCCAGCCCAGTATTTCATTTGGAAGCGCTGCCGGAAATTCAAAGGAAACTGGAGGTTTTTTGAGCATTAGAAAGGGCATCCGGGGGAAGCGCCTGCAGAGGTGCAAGGTCTCCTCCTGGCCTCCAGCAAAGCATCTGTCCCAAGGTGGGTGTCCTTGGGTGTCCCTGCTGTCACACACACACCCCTTCCTCCCCCCCAGCACCCACTGGCCCGGGGTGCCTCCCCCCAGCAGTGTCGAGGCGAGTGGCTGTTTCAACCCCTGAAGTCTGACCCAGGCTGTAGAGCTGCGAGGAAAAAGTTGGCCATTTGCTGTGTTAGGGCTTGATGCTGGCAAAACAGTCAACTTCTTGGGGAGGGTGTGACTTCAGCTCTGCCAGCAAAATATCCCCTTTGGGGCCAGTCGGCGCCTCTCTTGCAGGGCAAAGGAAAGCCGTGCTAGTTCAGCTATGCTTGTGTGCCCTAATGAGGAGAAAGAGGGCTACGAATCTCTGCAGCTTCCCATAGCATCTCACGTTTTGTTATTTTTGCATTCTGGAGCTGGAAGCCAACCACTTTTGACTGCCAAGTCTGTGTGTTTCAAGTTCCCTGTTGTTTTAGCAGTGTGCACTTTCTAGCTTTAGTTATCGGCAAGCACCTGGAAATCTTTCCCCCTAATTTTGGTGTCAGTTTAGGATTTCTTCAAAGTTTTTTTCCACTCTTCTTCATATTTACCAGCAGCAACTATTACCACAGCTGAAACCAAGGAGATCAGGCTGTCAGTGCCAGTCCAAAGCCTTCCCTTGATCTAAATACAGCAAAGGAAAACTAATTTTCTTTGTTTAACTGCCATTAAAGAGAACAACAATGCATCTAAGCAGGAATTTTAGCTCTCAAGTAGATTATTAAATATTCTGCCAGCCCACAGCAGCTGTATATTGTACTGGTGTTATTTACAGTGGATGAAACACAAAACAGAGGATTTAGGCTTGTTCGCAGATTAAATTAGAAGGCAAACCAAGACTGGATCCTAATGTTCGTGTGACTTGCCCCAGTTTCATCAAAGTCGATAAATCTGATTTGTCACAGTTGAGGAGAGAGGTCCGTTGCATAGAGGATATCTGGAATGAAAGATGGTGAGTCCTGCTCTCCTGCAGGCTTCGCAAGACTGCTTATAAAGCAGGAGCTGTATTCTCACCTCGGCTGCTCTGTTAGAAAAAATACTTACTACTGACCTAGTTCTTGTTCCCTTTCTTTTTTTGCCATGTGGTTTTGAGAGTTTGGTCTTTTGCCTCTTAAACATTGTGTCATTATGTTGTTTGGGTTTTTTGGGGGGGATGGGACCTAATGGTTTGAATGTATACACAGAGGAAAAGAGGAAAACCTTGCCTGATTCCTGCTGGGGTGGTTTGATGACGGTTTGGTTCATGTTGTTCACCTCCTTTGTTTACTGTGTTTGGTAGGCCATGCTCTCTAGCTTTCTGTGAATATACATACAACTTGCATTCCCCAGGTGGGTGTGAGAGCGACCAGGCTGGTCCTTCCTCCCATGAAGGACAGAATTGCTTAAACTAAAGCTCTCTCTGGCAGCCAGCACAGCCTTGGTGCCAGTTCAAAGTGCAGCTCTGATGAATAAATAGTGGTGTTAGACAAACTCTGTGGTGGGGCAGGGAGGGAGGAATGGTGGGATGGTGTTCCTGCCTCTGGAAATTCTCTGTCAAAGACCCCCACCACAGGAGCTCCTGTAAAATCCCAGCTATTTTGGAGTCTGTTTGTGTCAGCCCTTGCTGAAACCTTGTAAATAAGGGACAGTAAAGCTGTGTTCAGGCCTGAGACTGCTGATGACCAGAAAGACTGTTACATCTTTGCATTTGTCCGTCTCCTTGTTGAGGGACAATAACAGAAAACATCCAGCTGTGTTACAACATATGATTTTTTTTTTTTATCCATGTAATTGTGGCAGTCAGTAATTAGTACAGTGGTTTTGCTACTGTTTTAACTCCTCCACTGGGCACAACTAGGGTGCTGAAAGGGACGCTAATTGGCTGTCCCTTTTAAATCCTCTGCAGAATTGCTCTGTTGGTATAGCAAAAACTGTGTTGCGGTTTCTTGAATGCTGGGAGAAAACCTTCTTTAATATTTTCAAACTATCAGAGAGCAGATCTCTATTTCTTCCCCTGTCTGTGACACGGGGAGAAGGGTTTTGAGAGTTATTTAAATTCTGTGGGTCACAAATCCCATGGCATGCATAATTTAACCTGTTCACAGATCCAGAAGTATGTCATGATCGAATGACTTTATGTACCTGTGAAGAAGAGCTAAATTCTATAATTGAATCAGAATCTTGGCTCTCAGCTCTAAATTATCAGCATGTTCAGTCAGAAGAGAGGGTTAAGCAGCTGGAGTGGAGATTTCAGGCTCTCACTTGGTAAAAGCACAGTATTTCTGTGAAACTGACTCACCTGGCTCGTTGGGGTACCCCTTTGTTTCCTGTAACTACCACTTTTATCACTGAGAGGAAAAAAATGATATGAAAAGACTTGGAAGACAAGGTTTCACTTGGGCAGATTGGCATTCTAAAATTTCTTGAAGGTGCCAGATGTATTGAGGAGGTTGTGAAAGATAGGAGAATCTGCTGCTCCTCCCTCTTCTTCCAAAGTGATTTTCAGTTTCTGTGGTGAAAAGCAAGAATATCTCACAGATCTTCGAAGTATCCACTCTGAGCTCTCAAGCTGTCTGGTAAACAGCATAATGTACTGGTTGGACAGGGAATGCATGATTCAGATTTAAGAGACAGTGTCCAAGTCATGTGGCTTCTTCAGCTTCTACTGAGCTGGAAACATACAAGCTTTTTGTTGCAAGATACTTGGGTAAAATTCTGCAGAGGAGGAGGAGTTCTTGTAGATATTGCAGCTTTACAATGTGTTAGAGGTCTAGTTTTGGTTAATGACAGATGGCTGAGAATTGGAAGGCGACTGAATTATCCTTATTTACTTCAGTTACTTTGTTAAGCTGACTCAATAAAGGGTAAAAGGAATTTTCCTACCACCTGCCTTTAGAGCTTCCTGAAATACTGGCTTTAAGACTGGTTTGTAGTATCCGAGGCAGTGTACCTTTTCTCTCTGGTGTCTAGAAAGAACACACCACACTGTGCCACTGCTTTGCTTGTTTTTCTGCACAGCAGTAGGTAGAAAGAGGCCAAACATTTCTAGCCCTGATTTTTATGCTTCTGAGTTGTTGCCCATTTAATCATAAGGCAACATAAGGAAGAAAAAACCCAGAAGTGGCTCACCTATGCAGACAGGTCTCTTTCTTTCTGCACAAACCTCTTCTTGTCCATTGGCAAAGAGAAGAACTGCTTATGAAATTTATCCAGTTAATAAACAGGAAAAAGATGGCATGTAATTCATGTAACAGGAAAGATGGCATGTAATTCTTGTTTTGTGGCTTGTGTAAAGCCAAGGCTCTGGGTTACTAAGAACCTTCCGCCACTTGCTGATGCTTGCAGGAGTGTTGCGTGAGAACTGAGTGCTCTCTGCTTTATAGCAGGCAGCCAGTGTTTGAGGTGAAGCTTTGTTTGGCCCATGCAAAACGTTAACCTCTGAGGAAAATCAAGGTGTACTAATGGGAGAGAGGCAACAGAGAGGCAGCAACTGTGAAAGCTGTGGCAAAGGTAAAGTATTAATTTGCTTCAGGGCTGCATTTTGCTGTTCTCCATAAAAGTCACTGGATTGTCATGCCTGGGGTGACAGCAGGCTAAATCAGTTGTTAGAAGGAGATGGAACTACACAGTGTGCTGTAGTCTCCCTGCTGAGACTACATCTGAAATTGCATCTCCTCTTCAGACTTCAACTTGTGTGCACTGTAATATTCACTGTTCCTCATTTCTTCTGCTTTGCTTGTCCCCTCAGCCTCGACTAGCACTTGGCTCCTCCTGAGTGTTCCCTGAGAAAGCGATGATGATCACGTTCATGAACAACTCGGACAGCGAGGAGGAGCCCTGCAATGAGAGAACATCTCTGATGTCTGCAGAGAGCCCTCCGGTACCCTCCTACCAGGATGATCTGCAAGCCTTGGAAGCAGGGGGAGCACAGGCACATAGGGTAGGTCTGCAGCCTTTCTGGGGAGGGGAAAAAGGAGTTGTGATGATAAATGTAGCCCTGCTACCACTTCATCCCTCCCAGCAGAGTCTAGCTTTGGACAGTGTTGTTCCTCTGGTGTTCCTCTCTCAGCTAGAAGCATCAGTGCCTGTTCCCATTTCTTCCAGTATGACTTCCCCCCCTCCCTTTTAACTCTATATATACTCCTCCCTTTTTTTTCCTTTTCGTAAAGATATAGGCTTTTAATCAGGACCTGATGCACATACGATTCTGGCAGGATATCCTTTTTAGCCTTCTTGTTTTCCTAGCAAATGCTTTGTCTGCTCTGTTTGCATGCAGCCAGTCCTGCTGCCAGCAAAGCAGTGGGGAAAAGCAAGCATAAGATTGTGGTGGGAGGAGGAACAGATCAAGCTTATGCCACCTCAGATGACATTTCTTCTCTCAGTTCCGAACACCTTGCCCTTCTTGTGTCCATCTACATATTTGCACTTGAAGAAGTTATTCTTGGTTTGTAATGAAGTTAGTACTGTCCTATTAGGAACAAGTTGAAACATGATGGAATGAAGCTTTGAACACAAAGTAAAGAAGGTCTTCTATATTTGCTAATGTTTCTTTTCAGAAGAGGCGAACAGGTAGCAGCCGTAGCCCTAACAATAATGCTGATGGGGATGTGTCCAACTCGGGTGTTCCAGTGAGAGAAAGTGCCTCGGAAAACGAAGAGGAGGAACTGACTCTGAAATATGGAGCAAAGCATGTAATCATGCTCTTTGTGCCTGTCACCCTTTGTATGATTGTTGTCGTCGCCACCATAAAGTCAGTGCGCTTCTATACGGAGAAAAACGGGCAGCTGTAAGTGGGGTCTTTGAAACAGGGTCTGAGTACATGGGATCCCTTGCTTTACAGATACGTTCCACCTATGCACATATGTCTGCGTGCACAGAGTGTTGCTGTGGCAGGTTGGGAGAACCTTTACACAACTAAAGGTGGCTGTGTAAACACATAGAGATCTTACTAAATTGTGCTACGCTCATCTGTGGAAGTTTTTCCATACCTGCATTATACTGAATCATTAGCACTGTCATTAGGGCACCTTAAGCAGAGCTTGTGAGCAGCGTAATAATGAAGTTGCTTCATGCAGCAGGCTGAACTCCTAGTCTGGTCACTCACTAGCTGGCAGCAATCGGGGAATAGCATGTTCATTTGGATGAGTGTTTCATTTCCTGATGACATTTCTGGTTCTTGATGTAATTCCATCCAGCTCTTGCTGACCATGTATTGTGAGCGCTCCTGGGGCCCGAACTGAGCTTCACAAGGCAGGTGGAGAAATAGGGACTGTGGTCCCCTTGAACTGAACCAAAGGAAACAAAATGGGAGGGCTGTGGGGTGATGAGAAGGGATAAGAGTCCGAGACTCTCCTACCAAGTGTGGAAAGAAAGCGTCCCCGGCTGGGGTGTATCCTTATAGTTATCATGGAGAGGGTCCAAAGCATGCCTAGAGAGAATTTACTAAACTTAAATAATGTAATTAACACTCTAGGTCTTTTTATTTGGAGCTCTGCCAGACGCAGCTTCTCTGTAGGAATGTTCTTTTGATAGAGACTGCTAATCTTTAGCTGATAATTAACTGGAGCCCAGCCTCTTCAGAGGCTAGATCTCATGTTTGCTGTCCTTGGCACACCTCCCTTTCTTTCCAACACACAGAGAAGTACGGTTTTATCTTGGGGCAGTTACTTAGAATATATGTACTTTATATTGGCTTTTGCTTTATATTGCAGGATCTACACCCCTTTCAGTGAGGATACCCCTTCTGTAGGCCAACGTCTCTTGAACTCGGTGTTGAACACCATGATAATGATCAGCGTCATTGTTGTAATGACGGTGTTCCTAGTTCTGCTCTATAAATACCGCTGCTACAAGGTAAAGCGTTCATGCCAGAGTGTTTTCCACCTACATGCTACAAATCTGAGTTCCAGTGGGGCTTGCAGGTCAGGGAAAAATACAGGCACTGCTCTGGCTAGTCTATGCTTGGCCATAGAAAGAAGCCTTTGGCAGTGGTGGTGGAGCTGTGCCCCCAAATATACTTCGCTTTTATTTTGTCACTAATGGTGACAATTGGCTCTTAAAACCAAGGCTTGACTTTATGTAAGTCAAGTCTGAGTCTTCTCCATCTGATCATGAGGTTTTGTAGTTTGTACGTATGGATTAAGTTATACCTTTTACTGCAAACATCTTCTCTTAGGAAGTTTCAGACAAGCTTTGTGGGACCTGGCTGGTGTTCTTCCTGCCTGCAGAGGCTCTGGTGACAGGGGACAGGGCTTGGAGGGAAAGGCACATACAGGTTTTGTGATGCTCAGGGCCTTGGGAAATTGGAGGAGGAGTGAAGGAGCCTGTTGGGCAATAGGGAGTTCTGTCAGTAGTGTATGCAGAGCTGCAGCTTCTGTGAGTGGTATCAGCCTCTTCAATCACTGTCTCTTCTTACCCTAGTTCATCCATGGCTGGTTGATCCTGTCTTCTTTGATGCTGCTCTTCCTCTTTACCTACATCTATCTTGGGTAAGTGGGAATGGTGCAGGTAACCTGGCAATTCAGGGCTGCTTCATGTCTGCAGAAAATTCCCAACTTGAACAAGGGAAGGGATGTTCAAAAATTGTTAGAATGAGATAGCTTGCTTTTTTAAAAAATGGAAAATGAAGTCTTTGATAGGCAGTGCCTGATTTTTTCAGTGCCTACTCTACAGAAATCACTGGTAAGTGATACTGTGAGCATGAAACGAACAGGCTGAACCTTGTGGTACAGGAGCCCTGCTTTATACATTGAGAAGCAAGAGGAGAGGAACTTTATGTACTGAGTTAGTTCTCTGATTTGCCTTGCCTTTTTCTCAAGACAGCAAATTGTTTCAAGCTCATTCGTTTAGCTCCCAGCTCAGGTAGAACTTCTAACTTTAACTCAGGTAAGCTTTTAACTTCCTAGTGGCACTCGTTGAAGTGCTAAGAGCAGCGGTAGGCCACAAGACAAGTTCCCTTTTCACGATAAGAACCGCTTCTGTTCTGCTTCCTCCTTTGTGTGTCAGTCAGTCTTATTGCTCAGCTAAATTTTCTTGTATTCCAGTGAAGTACTGAAGACCTACAATGTGGCTATGGATTACCCCACTCTGTTTCTAGTCATCTGGAATTTTGGAGCTGTTGGAATGATTTGCATACACTGGAAAGGTCCCTTGCAGCTCCAGCAAGCATATCTCATTATGATCAGTGCTCTAATGGCACTGGTTTTCATTAAATATCTACCTGAGTGGTCAGCATGGGTGATTCTAGGTGCAATCTCCATCTACGGTAAGTCTGGGTTGTGACTTTCGAGGTGTGGCTTGTGGGGAAGTTACTCTGAAGCAATCTCAGGCCTGTATATATCATTCAAAATCACATTTTATTTTGCTGACAGCTTTAGAAAGAGGCACATGGGCAATGAGACTTACTGGCTTGTCTCTTGCTGAATGGTTCACATACTTACTGTGTTCTTACCATGTCTTTCAAAGTGGAACACCTGGTCAGGGAAGTACTGAACCACATCTGACTGCATGGTAGGGGTGGTTGGATTTTTACCAGTCACAACCTGATAGTCTTGTACATTTCCTTTACGGTTATCAAGAGATCATGGATTTTGGTATGAGTGAAAAGTTTCAAAACAACCTGCAGAACAAGAGGTGGCCAGGAGGTAACATTCAGATTGATGAGGAGAGAGGGCAGGCAAAGAGGAGCTGGACCGAAGGCCTTTATTGGTGTGAAACACGTAGTTGGTGTATGTAGTGAAGGGTGGTGAAATGTGAACGAAGTACCCGTGGTCCCCCTTTAATTAAATTCAGCACCTTGACAGAACTCTGTAATCTACTTTCAAAGAAATAATGTGGTAGTCTCAAGAGTCTTTTTATAGGATTAGCACAATGAAAACTCTTTTATTATTACATTAAGCTGTGGGAATGGTATTTTAAGTGAACGTTTTCAGGGACTAGAACAGCTGGAGTTATGCGAAGCATCAGAAACAGCTGTTCAGGAAATCATTCAGTTAGTATTTAGAGATGTAATTTTGAGGGGAGAATAACTTTTTAAGGATTAAGAATATAAAATAATCTTGATAGTTTGAGATGACACTGTCTGGTCCTTTTCTCTTTGCAGACCTTATGGCTGTTCTCTGTCCCAAGGGGCCACTGAGAATGCTGGTGGAAACTGCACAGGAGAGAAATGAGCCCATTTTTCCTGCATTAATATATTCCTGTGAGTAAAATTAGAATGTTGATGTTTGTAAATAGATTAAACTCGCAACCTCTTTCATGTCAAACCAAAGAGCACTATTTTAGCTACTTCCTTGCCCTAATAATCTTCTGCATTTATGCTCTGGAACAGACTGTTTATAGAAGGCCTTGTTTATCAGTTTCAATGGTGCTAAGTCTAATTAGCCAAGCAGAGCCCATGTTTGCCTTGTGAAACTGAAATGTTCAAAAGGAGATTTAACCCTTTGTGAATACAGTGCAGAACATGCCTCTTTGTTCTGAACACAAAACCCTCTGTTAGATGGACAGTAGTGTTTGCAGAGTTCATCATTAGATGATGCAAAAAAAGCTTTGTTAGATGATGCTCACTGAATAGACTCAGTCCTTGTGCATATTCTTCATATACATGCTTTAATGGTGTGATGAGGTTTTATTCTTCCTATAGCCCCCTCTTGCTCTGTGCACTGTACAGATGGCAGTACTTAGAATATATTTGCTTCATTGTTCCTTGTGTGGCTGCTTGCTTTGTAAAAGGCTTTATTCAAGTATTATGCTGCAAAAAAAAAAAAGGCGTCTCTTCTCTGGCTTGCTTGGGCTGTTTAACCATGCTGGTGTCTGGTGCACTTATTCACAAGGGTATACACATGCTTAAGATGAAGACAGTTGGAAGGCAGGTGACAACATTCAGGGACCTGGACTCGAGTGTTTCCTGGGCCTCAGTGACTTTTTCATTACCTTCTTGTAAGATGAATGGGTGTTCCCAAATGTTGCATGCTAAGCTGAGGATGCCTACAGGCTGATTGAGCTTTCTTTTATTTTTTTCCATGAGTATTTAATGTTATATGAATGCTTTTATATTTTCCAAGCAGAGCTTCTGTTGGCTTCATCTGACCTCCCTTTTACTGGAGGTTCTGTTATACTGACTTGGGACAATCTCTCCTATGTTTTAGTTAACAAAGGATTTTCTCTAAAGGAAAATGCAATTCAACAAATAATAAATACTGAACAAAAAGTTCTTGTGGAGATCATCAGTGTCTCCATTGCAAGACCACATCCTGTGGCTCCCTCTAGATGCAAAAACATCACCTTAGCTGAGCTTGTAGTGGAAAAGCAGGCACTGTGTTTGCCTTAGCTTATTTTGTCTAGTTCAGCTTTTATAAAAACAGGAAGGCTGATGCACACTTAAATAAGCAGCCAATATGAATTCCCTTCCACTGATTTCAGAATGGTTTGTATTCCTTTTTAATTTAGGGATCCATCTCAAGAATAAACCCTTCAAATATCCTTTAGCTGTACTTGGAACCAAAACAGAAACAGCCAATGTTTTGAGAGGAAACAACCAAAAAAAAACCAAATGGGCAGAGAGAAAGCTGGCCTTCTGACAGTTCCTGTGTATCCCTCTCTCATGGGCTTTACCTTTAGCAGAACAGGAGTAGTAAGTGGTATATGTTAACCTCTGGTTACTTTTTGTAATGCCATCATTTCCTGGGCAATTCTTTTCTTTGAAGAGAAGAGTCATAAGCCAGGAAGAAAACAAAGGAAATGAGGATCCTGGTTCTGGATTTTTGCTTTCTTTAGCCTGCAGAGAAGACTATACCGACTCTTAGCTGTTTGTGCTCTGGGACTTTCTTAAAAACTGAACGGATGCACTGCCTTAATTTTCTGCCCACCTTGCCTTCCATGTGCCTAAGAAAACCAGCAAAGAGTATGTGTTTTAAAAGCATTTACAGGGGCAAAAGCTTGTGTATTTTTAGGGACAGCTAAATACTTAGCTCCTCTGAGCTGCAGTGACGGATGTTTTATGTAGCTAATTGCTTTTTCTCTTTCTTCTAGCTGCTATGATGTGGACGGTTGGAATGGCCAAGCCGGACACAGCAGCAAGAGGACCAAGTCAGCAGATGTGGGATGCAGGTTTGCTTGTGTGTCACTCTTCTAGACAGAGCACTGTCCCACAGGAATAATGTGTATGTTTGAGGCTGTAAGTAAATGTAAGCCTCTGAATTCTGACGGATGCATTTTTTTCCAGTGATGTTACATTAGTCCCAGAGTTTGGTGATGTCTTGAAACCCGCTGTTAGTACTGGCAGTAAAGATGACCAGATAATGTAGGAAGCTCCAGTATTCAGGTTGCTTTTATTTAAAAAAACAACCAACTAAAAATTACACCTCTCCAGAGGTACCAAAGTTAAAGCTGAGAGTGGGCTAGTGGGGGGTTACATTTTTAGTAGCTGGGGTTAGTAAATTACAGCACAGGCTCATAGAGGCACTGCCAATGAGCTGGTGAACTGAAGTGCATTGCAGTGTACGGCATTCAGGCCACTACCAGGGAACAGACCTGCTTTTATGGAGGTGTAAGTGCAGCATGGCTTATCCTGTCAAAGAAAATCAATGTCTTTACATTTACTCTTGGGTGAAGCCTTATGTTTGGGCAGTTACCCAACAGCGGCTGATGTGTTACAAGTTTACATTCTAGTTGGTCCTGCAGTAATTTTTGTGTCTTTGCTTTTATCTTCTTGAAATGCGAGTTAACCTGCAGTTCCTAAGGTGACGGAATAAAATCCGACTTGTGGGGTCAGGAGAATTTCCCATCTGGTCGTGTTGCACTTCAGAGATGACAGTACCTTTTTATGTTAAGGCAATAAATGTATGCTAAGTCTTGACAATTGAACGTGCTGCTTATTTCAGGATAAAGCAGCTGACACACTAACAAACCACAGGGACACAATCCTGCTTTGAAACTGGGCACAAAGCAGGAGCAAAGCACATGCTGAGGCATACAGAATGCCACTGCGGGAGCTTTGTCTCCCCCAGATCAGTGTCTGCTCACATCTGGAGTGGCAGCATCCTGTCAGATTGACGTGAACTGGAAAGTTTGTATGAGTGCTTCTGAAAAACAGGAACTGTCAGATAAAGTACTGTATCACAGACTGGCTACATCCAAAAGTACTACCAAGGGCTCTATTAGATGTGTTTAAAAGGACAAAAAAAAGCCTCTCTAAATCTGTGAACAACGAAACATGTCCACTTACTACGTATGAACACCCAACCTGATGTTAATGTGATTCGGGGCAGAACTTTTTTCATAAATGGCAGTCCTCTTATCATTCATTTTTGTAGTACTACCAGTTAAGGAATACCTGAGCACCTCCACCACAAAGACATCACAACGTAGGAGTGCATATTAAATTTACTTGGTTTTAGTTGCCATTACAGCCTGTGCAGAGCAATGCTTAATTTTGTGGATGTACTTGCTTGTTAAAGCCATTGAACTGTTGGGTATCTGCCACAGAAGCTGTGAACACATACCCTTCCGGCTGTTTCAAATAATAACACATGCATTTTTCTCAAACTCACTAAATATCTCTGCTTGAATTGGTCCTAATGAAAGAAATACAGAAAGAAAGGGCCATTCCAGACAATGGGCCATTACCCATTCCAGACAAGCTTCATAGAAGTGTGGATTTCATGCATTAAAACAAGTTATAAATATAACTAACTCTTGCATTTCTTTTTTTTTGGTCTGCTCTTCTTGGCCTATTTTTGTGGAACCAAGCTGAGGATGGGAGAGAGAACCACAGGAGCCCTTTGCATGCAGACTCTCAGAGGTCAGAGATGAGGAGTCCTGGCCCAACACGCCCCATTACTTCTTTTGAGGAGCTGGAGGAGGAGGAAAGTACGGGAAGCTTCATACCTTGTTTTTTGTATAGTCAGTTGGCGCCTGTCATTTTTAATTGTGCTTAACACTCTGTTACCCTGTTTGGCCTAATTGCAGTGAATTGGAAGAATAGTGACTTGCTAAGCAGCAAAGATCTGAGCGTGACTTTATTACTTCTTGCTGCCACAAGGGATTGTTGCTGTTCTGGGATTGTGATGTCAGTGACATCTCTTGGCTATGCAGAGAATTTAAGCAGTAACCTTCAACCACTCCCCAGGGGACGAGAATTTGTTCAGGAGGAAGCAAACCACGAAGAGCAGAAGTAACGCTTTTTCTTTTTTCCAATTCTCTCAGGGGGTGTGAAGCTGGGCCTCGGAGACTTCATTTTTTACAGCGTGCTTGTTGGGAAAGCAGCTGCCACAGCTAGTGGAGACTGGAATACCACGTTGGCTTGCTTTGTAGCCATCCTCATAGTAAGTGAGCAAGCTTTTAGAAACTCTGTTACAGCCTGTTTAGGTGTAATAGCAGCTTTTTTTACCTGCAGAGATCTTGAAAATTGTGAAGGTGTTAAAAGTACATGCTGCTGTGTATTAGTCCTCCAGAGCAACTCCTTATCTGTGCGGTTCACCAGGATTTAAGTGCTCTTATCTGCTGGATCAGTACTTCATGTATAATGGCGTAGAACAAAATGTAAAATAACCTGTAAATGAGTTAACCTCTTGGGGTCAGTGCTAGCTGTTTGTACTGCTCTCTCAGCAAAGAGCTGGGCTGAAGATTGATGAAGAAAATACCTGGCCAACTTGTGTGAAAGCTCAAGGTGTGGGCCACTGGTAGCCCAGGCAGGCTTCAACTGTGGTACAGCATATATAGCTTATTATTTTTATATTAGCTTGATGACAGATACGTTTCTGGGTTTCTCACTATATCTCCTTTTTTTTTATTTTCTCTTGGACAGGGTTTATGCTTGACTCTTTTATTACTGGCTGTTTTTAAGAAAGCGCTGCCTGCTCTTCCCATCTCCATCACCTTTGGCTTGATCTTCTACTTCTCAACAGACAACCTTGTGCGACCATTCATGGACACCCTGGCCTCCCACCAGCTGTACATTTAGCAGAAGCAGGGACTAGAGGATTCTTTTTAAAGCTTTGCTGTGAAGTATGGTTACACTGTTTGGAATGAGTCATAAAGTTTTACACTTAGTGCCATATATTTGTAAGGAAAACACTAACTCTGTGACATGTACTAAAAATCTAATGGTTATGTGTTGAACTGAGAATTTTTCCCAGGCCTATTGGACCCCATTGAAAAGCTTGACACACTGGTGGTGGCAGAGCATTATTTTTATGTTATTTGATATGCACATTGGCTGCTCTGAGCACAGAAAACTGTACGTAGTACGGGACACTGGAAAGGTGAAGGGTCTGATCTGTGCTTCCAGAAGCTAAAGCATTTTAGCCCTGGTATTGCAGTCAAGTTTAACTGCCCTCTGGAATTGCTAACACTTCACACTTTGGGAATGCTGTGCAAACATGTGGTTTGAGTAAATCATAATCAGAAAAAGCAGAGCAGTCAGTATGCTCAGAACAGAGCAGTGCTGTACAACTGGTTGTGAGCATTAGAGAAGCGAAGTTGGGCTTTAAAGCCTGGCCTCTGTGCACACAGTCTCTGTTGAAATTGTCACAAATAGCTATTTATTCTGACCCTTGTAAGCTGTGATGGATCTAGATAGGACGGTGGGATGTTTTGACATCAGGCTCCTGGTTCTAAGGGCACGCAGCACTGCAGGTAACAGCTGAGAGCAGGGCTGCCCCATCCGGTGCAATCGCATCCTCAGCGTGGGAAAACAGATACCTTTTGTTCTGTCTCCTCCCAGCGTTTTATCTTTTTGTAAATCTTTTTCTGGGTCCATGCGACAATCCTCAAATTACCGTAAGGTGGAAATTACTGCACAACTCCAGTAAATCAGTTGACCTGTAACTACTTGTATGTATTTCTGGTCTCATTTCTGTGCATTGTTGTAACCACTCCAAAGAAGGATTTACCTTCCTTTTATGAAAATGTCCTCTTACACTGATTGAGGCTTGATTTACCTACTTTTTGATACTGTTTAAAGATTATTATTTTTTTTTTAATTACAAATTTAAAAAAGTCTAATGTCAAAGGGAATCTTTTGGAAATACCCTGTCATAGTTTGTATCAAAATATGGGGGTGCAAGCTTTAATCTGCTATTATGTTACTCCACATAAGGCATTGTTAATGCTAGGAATATTTATACAGCCTCAGGTGAGTTCATTTTCAAAAATAATAATGAAATCATAGTGCATTTTGCCAGTAAAAAAACCATGTCTGACTGAACCTTACCATCTTCTCCACTTTTTAAAATCGCTTCATTTCTACTCCAAGACAAGTTTTTAAAAGTAGCCAAGTTCTGTGATACATTTTTTTTCTTGAGTATCCATTACATAAACAAGCTCTGTTTTCTTTGACAGCTGATCAATGTCAGTGTTTCAAAATGTAACATTATGCAAGTGTTTGTGAATAATGCCATGTCATTGAGATGCAGAATGTAATCTCTGAAAATACTTCAGGCTTCAAACTACGTGTTTTCAAGGTAGTGCTTTTTCCAATAGACTCACTCAAGCTAATCTACTGTAATATTTAACAAGGACATCACACAGGTGATCCAAACAAATTTTTAAAAAGCGTGTAAGGGTTTTTTGTGTTGTGTGTATCTATCTCAATTTGGATATGCAGATAATTCTTGCTGTTTAGTCTTCTGTCTTCGTTTCTTACATTTTCAATGTTTGGACTTAACAGCTGCAGGCAGTTAATTATTTCTGAAAGGTATTTCCTTTAGAAATGTAAATCATAGCTCTGCTGATTTTTAAGGTTATTGTGAGAGTTGGTTTATCTTTTTGTTTGTTTTGTGGGGTTTTTTTTCTTGTTAACTGAAACAAATCAGACCAGTCACTCAAACATGATTTTACTTTTTGCATTGCATCGTGTAGAGAGGATGTGAAATATTTATATATACTAAAAGAAAAATCCTGCTTTGCTTAACAGGGTTGTAGCATATTGTTAGAAAAAATTCATTTCTATGAAAGCAGAGTTGATATTTGAAGGAAACTGGGGGGTACCTTCAAATATTGAAGGATCACTACTAGACGTGGTGGTTTTATGCAGATTTGTGCTTGCTGAAGATTGGCCTTCTACTGAGCAATTCTGCGGAACTTTAAAAAAAATCATAATTTAACAGGTAACTGAGCAACAGATTCTATCAGTGCAACAAAATGTATTGTCCTGGTGAGTGATAGGAGTATATCATGTATATACTGGAGTGGTTTTAGTTGTGTAAAAGTTCATGTGTATTTGCTACAAATATATATATATTCACTGTATGTATTTGTGTGTATATACACACAGGTTTTAAAACTGTATTGAGTGATTTCTCATCTCATTGGACATTTTCATGTGTGCATAAAGTGAAGTTTTGTTTGTGAGGTTAACCTTGTGCAGCATGGCCCAAAGTGTGAAAAGGGAGAGGATAGGATTTACTCTACTCCCATAAGCTGCTGATTTGGCCACCTGGCAACTTGAGTGAGCAAAGCATTTGTCTGTCTTCTGTGTTCATGAGTGGCGTACTCTGCTGCACTGCAGCCTCTTTCACCCTTAGGAAATCCACACAGTGCCTCCACAGCAGTTCTCATTGGATAATCAAGGACTTGTTCATAAAACCTCACTTCAGGCTCTTAAGGCAAGTTAAGAGTTGGTCTGTTCTAGAAACATCATTTCCTGGCTCTGAGAGAGAAAAAGACACATTTGCAATGTGAGGTGTCTCAGTTGGAGGTTAATCGATGCTGCTGAAGCTGGGCCAGTGTGGGTCAGTGGATAGAGCAAGGTCACAGCACATATCTATCACAGTCAGGAGATGGAGCAGTGCTCTGCTCTCCTGTACATTCTTGACACCTTTTGCTGGTGCAGTCTTCTCCACAGGGCAATGGCATGAAGTTAGATGGACCATCCCTCTGAGTAAATGGTGCTCACTGGGATGACTCCGGTGAAGAAGAGCTCAAGGCCTGCTGACCTTGCAAAATAGAGTATTTGGACGTCCTGCTACTCCCAGATCAGTACATTTCTCTGCTTTGTTCTTGCCTTCCGAGGTACTGCCGGTTAATCACACAGTGTGTTTGCCTTCCTCTTACTTGTAACTCAGATTGTATTTTGGTTGAAATTTAATGTACAGTTATTTTTATTTGTTTCCCTCCACCCCTCATCTCCCCATTCATGCATTAGGGCTGCTCTTTGGCAGCCACAGGAGGGCAGTAAGTCTGTACGGAGAAGTATTAACCGTTTTAAAGTACTCTGCTGTGTGCCCTTTGTTTTTGAGCAAGGCTGAAAGCCCTAGAGTCTTCCTCAGGGCAGGGAGAAAGCAGACATTCCAGCACAGCTGTAGTTCTGGCACAGCAAGGAAGAAGCTTTAAGTGAGAGTGAACTCACACTGTACTAAAATCAGTTTAAAACCAGCTGGTTTCAGTGTGGTGCCATGTTTGGCACTGCAGCTCAGCATGAGATGCTGTTATTACATTGCACACTCCATTTTGTTTATTACCTCCTATTTTTATTTATTTTTTAAGCATTCAGCTCTACTTTCAATCCTACAAACCTCAAATATAAGTCAGAGGCTGTTCCAGACATCACTAAATTACATTTCCTTCTGAGCATTCTCAAGAAGCAAAGGAATAATTACACTTGCTGCTTTGTCACTCTTCCTTTTGTTTGCAGACTCATGTTCTGTCCCAGCAGGTCTTGCTAATCTGGGGGGGAAAAATAAAAGCATGCTGATGTTGTTACAGCTCTTGGCACTGGGGAATCTATAGTCTAGCTAGATCATGTGTTCTCAGGAGGACTGGGGGTATCTAGTTTTTTTGAACTCGGTTGTTTTATAAGAAAGCAGCCTCTATAAATGTGTCTTTTGCAGAACTTCTCCTGCCACGCTATTCATACTTCCCCTAACCCACTGTTGCATCCCTCACTGAATTTTTCCTTTCTTCCTCTGCCCCAAGAAGGTAAAATGATGTGAGCTGGTCCCGGTGGACACGTGGGAAACAGAACAAGAGTAAATGCTGGCTTTAAGCTTGGTTACATGAGAAAGATCAGCCTACATGAGGGCATCAAACATGCTCGCAGAAATCGCTATAACTTCTTTTACAGCTTTCCTTTGCTGTAGGTTTGCTCTCATTCATGTTTTCAAGCTCTATATTCAAGACATTTGCCACGAGCACTCAAGGAGTTAATTGAATATGAACTACTTCTCCTTTGCATGATAAATTTGTTTGACAGGTGCCAAAGAGCACAATTTGGGAGGTGTCAGTGCTCAGCACTATTTATGGTTCAGTATTAAAAAGATATAAATAAATACAGACTTTGAAGTGGAACTAGCTAAACTTCTTGATATAGAAACCTGAGACAGGTACAGGGCCAAGTAGTTGGAATAGAAGTTTTCCAAAACTGGGAACTGTTCTAGTCCTATCAAATGCAGCTTGAACGAAGTGACAGCTCTCAAGGCCAGCTTGGGATTAGATCTGTGCAGAAATAAATGCTGTGATGCCTAGCATTCCTGAACCGGCTTGCAGGGTCTGAAGAAATAGAAGAGGGCAGAGTAGTAAAAGCATTCGGCCTATTTTCTCCTGTATCATTGGTTTCTATGATTTCAGGTAGACCTTTTTCACCCCCGTATAAAATATGAGCAACTCCACAGCTAACTTGCATTTAAGCAGACTAGGAACAATGTAAATTGTGTGAAAACAAGTGTGGGAAAACTGACCCAACCTTTTACTAATGCCAAGCCATCTTCAATCTTTACAAAGTTAAATGTGAACAACTACAATTACTTGGTATTGTTGCATGAGTTTATGAAAGAATCTGAGTCTTCCTTTAAAACTGGTGAAGGCAAGCAAGATCTCTGGAGGTGACGGTCGGTTTGCAGAATTATTTTTAAAGCTACCTATCCACAGCTTTGATGTACCAACAGATAGTAGCAATAAAATGGCAGTACTGTTAATGGAATTATTCCAACAGGAACTTCTTGCCCCTTCATCATGCCAGAAAAGAGATGCCCTCTCTATAAGCCCCTACCAAATACAGCTTTTGTGTTACTCTAGGAAGTTAAAATTTGAGCTATTTTTGTTCTCCAAATATTGTGCTAATAGCCTTCCAGAGTGTTATGTCCAGGTTTTAAGAGGTATGAAAACTGTTTGACTTTCTCCTTTAATAAGGAAAAAAAAATAATCCTGATTTCTGTCCTATGTGATTTGGGTGGGCAAGACAATAATTGAAATGGCAAACACTGAATGTTTGGGTTGTGCAGAAAACTAGCAGGAAATAGAAATACAGCAAATGGGTTTGGCTACAAAGGCTTTGAGCTGTGGCTGGTCGGCCTAGGGAATACAAGGCTAGAAAAACCAAAACATACCCGAGGTGTAGGTTAGGCTTAAAAAAGAAGTGGGGTGCTGGCTCCTCAAACTAGGCTCATTATGGCAGTGCAGCTCATGCTTTAAACACTTAAACAGGATGGGGAAAAGAAGGCTAACGGGGCATACAGCAATACCAAATGCGCTTAGCAGGTAAAAGGTTAGGTTACCTTCTTTGCTACTATTGTGTGTGCTTTTTAGTGCTGTCACGAGAGTACAGCTGCAGAGAACAGCCATGACACCTGTTTTCCTGAAAAGAAACCTTGTTTCCTATGCTTTGAAAGCAGGTTAAACTGAAGCAGCAGTAGTTGAAGTCTGTGAAGTGGCCATCACAGGAGGCAGTCACTGTCTGGGCTTCATCTTTAGAGACTCTAGTGGGATTGCTGTTGGAAAGGGACATCTCTGCACTCCCACTTTGGTCTCCTCCAGGCTAGAAATCTTGTCGGAAGCATCTGGGAGTCAATGGGAGAGAGTGAATCTGCACTGCTGGCTTTTGACACCACCGAGCCTGAAGGCAAGCCCTTTCCTTGTGTGAAGCTACCGAGCATGTTGAAATTACACTGCTCTACTTCCACTGAGGCTCTCCACTTCTCTAGGAGGTCAGGCTTCAAGAGTATGACAGGGCAGGAGAATGCCATTAGCCCTATTTTACAGATAGGAGTTGAGTCATTTGCTCAGGGTCAAATGAAGGACTTGACTTAACCTGGATGTTTGGACCATCTCTTGATCAGTCATTCCTTCTAAAGGCTTGTATGAACTACTGTGCTCGAATACATGTCCATCAGGATATTCTGACACCAGTCAATCTCTCTCTCCAGGGATACAGACACAGATATAGATACTAGAGGTCAGATTATGCAGTACTTTTCAACTGAGCTCAGGAATTGATTGAGAGCCACAGCAAAGCAGAAAGAGGGTCAGTCAGCATTCAAAGGTAGCAATGATTCTGTTTTCTGTAACTGCTAGAAGTAACTTATTGGGACTACCTGTGAATCAACTTCAGGCAAGTGCTTATGAGTTTGTCTGTTTGTCACACAAAGCACTTGGAAAAACCTTGCAGCTTTCCCTGTCTTCCTCCCACACCTTGCTATTTGCTGGAACAGCAAGGAAAGATGCCAAGAAGCCAGAACAAGGACTGGCTATCAGGGCAGTGAAAGAAAACACGCTGTCTCTTGGAGATGATTCCAGGCTGGGGAAGGTGGCTCGTTGCTCTCCAGCTACATGACACATGGCAATGCCATGACAAAAGCTGGGCGCAACGGCTGAGTTTGGCAGCACGCATTACCATTAGCCATCAGAGACAACCTATGATGTCTAATGTTAATTCTCAGTTCCAGTAAAGTGTTCAGAAATAGCCCTGTTTCTCTCGTATTCTCTGGATCCAGCCCGCCTTCCCATTCAGAACAACTCTGCCCAAACTGTTCCAAACTGTCTTTTGTAAAAAGCTCTTTAGAGTGGCTAAATGCAGGCAAAAGACTGGCTTCTGTTTGCCTTGCTTCAAAATTAATTTGTCATGTTTACCCAGGGGGTGAATGACTTCAGTAGTTATCATCTGTAAAGTGAATCCTGGCTGGAAGCTACAAAGACCTGAACCTTTCTGCTGTGCCTGTGCAGGATCAATGGAGGTACATGTAATCAAGAGTAGAGGGCAAAGCACTCACCAAGCTATGCAAGCAAATGCCATTTACAATGAGCAGAAACAACTGATCTGTCTAGCCCAGGAGATAAAGAAGAATTGCAGACTGAATAATGTTTAATCAAGGCTCACAGTACTGGGGAGAAACAAAAGTACCATATTCTCGAGGCACACAGCTACTAACCAGATTGCTGCACCCTTTTTATCTTCATCTCATCCAAAATCCCTTTGCTTGGTACCCATAAAATGCATGGTTGGGCAACAGAATTTGAACAGGCAAGGGGAATATTCTAAATGTTTTAAAGCATTAATTACTAAGATTGCAGAGGCAAGGTGCCTGTCCTTGTCCTACTGTCCTACACTCTATCCAAAGACAAGGTCTGGTATCACTTTCTTCCACCTAGTCCTTCTATCTCCAGCCTGTCCACCTGGCACTGTCCTTCTCTCAACATATTCCGCCCCCATCGGCTTGTCTCCAACTTTCCAAAGCACCCAGTATCCACTTGGCACCACATGGCACAGTTTGGAGGGAGAAGTGGGTGGCAGGAGCTGCAGCCAAGCATGGCGTGGTGGCCTATGTATGGTGTGCTGCACAATTTTTCCCCTCTGCCAGCGATGAACACGTTTGTAGCTTGGGCTTGTTGAGGCTTGCTACCACCTTATCTAGAGAATAACACCTAGTTTTGTTTTCTTTCATAATCTAAAGAGAGGGGGAAAAATCCATGTACCTGCACTTAGAATTTCCAGTTTGTGAGAACATATTTGCAACACTTCTTTTCCCCTAGTAGGAGAGAAAACTGTGCTATCCAGACACCTGAGAATGTATGTGTGGAGGGCAGGGGAAAACCCTGGTGAAAGGTAACAAGGTTGTGATCTGCTTCACATCCCTGAGAAGATAAATCTGGGCAAGTACCCTCCAAAATGCCTGAAGAGTAGACTTACTACTTTTTCCACAAATAATATTAGGGATAACCCCAGCGTTGGTGGGCCTATACCTACATCCTGATAAGAGTTCAGTACTGTATAGTCTGTACAGTCAATGCCCTGGAGCTATATAGCATGAGACACAAATACCCTATCAAAGCCACTTCAGTCTGTTCTGGGTAAAGAGCAGGAGGCAAGAAATGCTTGGAATCTTAAGGTTTGCTTCCCAGGCCTGTGTTAGCCCCTTCCCTGAGATCCATGGAGAGCATACATCACCTCTGTGGTGTGACAACCTTCACCTTTCCTTCCTCAAAGTGGCCCCTCTCAGGGTGACACTTAACAGGCCAGTGGTGTGAGCAGGGGCAAGTGGAGGCACCTGCAAATGTGGCTTTCTCAGCAAGGCAAAACGTAGGAGGTAAAAGGAAGGTTCTTATGTCTTCTTCCCTCTCCTTTTTTACAATTAAGGGACAAGGCAGTCCTTCAGCAGACCTCTCTGCATAGAATCTGAGAGCCACCCCTCTTTACCTCCTTCTAGCCAGGGAACTTGGGGCCCTGTAACAGCTCCAGTGACATTCCCTGCCCTTTCCAGGCGGAAACCGTGAAATACCCATCCTGCTCCCTGCCCTGTGTCTCCCTCTTGGGCAGAAAACATTCATCTCGAGAATGGCCATGCTGGCTCCTTCGGACAGCACTAAATCATCTTAAAATAAAGTGCTCACTGACTAAATGAAATTGAGTCTTGTCTCCTTCCCTTTGCAGAGAGGGGAGAGTGAAAGGAAGGACAAGTGTAAAGAATGCCTGAGCACTTTGGGATGAAAATACAGAGTTTAGGAATCCCAGCAGTCCTACATGTCACAAAAATAGCTCATCATTTGGATCCTATCATGATACTGGGCATGCATCTACCACTGACTGAGTCAGAG
The DNA here is from genome assembly GCA_004320125.1 of Scolopax mira. Taxonomy (NCBI): domain Eukaryota; kingdom Metazoa; phylum Chordata; class Aves; order Charadriiformes; family Scolopacidae; genus Scolopax; species Scolopax mira. The sequence goes on from BJBW01003284.1 coordinate 78,701, forward strand.
AGATCTCATTTCTTTACAAGGCTGCTGGTCCCATTCTTGCCCATAAAGCCATGTAAATAACATATGGTACAAACAGCATCATGAGACTTGCCAACGTTTTGAAATACCCACAAGTTAACTATTAAACCTAAGCCACCTGTCCAGTGACTTCTCCTTGAGTTGTTCCAGTTCATCATCCCTATATTATTAAACTAAGTTGATGGAACACCATAAATCTACGTAGTCAGATAAGACATTCCTCCTGCCCTGAATAAATTAACCTCTAAAGAATATGTGTGAACTCAAGGCAAAACCCCGCAAGAGGCAGCTTACCTGAGCCTCAGTGGTTGCTTGGAGAAGGAGGACTGAGGGCACCATTTCCAGAGTGGATTTTGCTTTGTGGTTAGCTGTGTGAACATGGGAGAAGGATAGTGACGTATATTTTATTGTGGTCAGAGAAACAGCTTGAGCCTGTCCTATGCAAGAGGCTTTCTGACTATTCTCTGAATTGCCTGGATACTTATCAACCTAATGACATGACCAATAGCTGCTTAATTGAGATTCCATTAATTCTTTTTCTGCAGGTTAGTTGTCATTCTACTAATTTCCTGTTGCAATATAGCCCTTCTTACTGCAGGGTCCAAAGATCCTTCTAGGCTCTGGTTGTCTCTTTCTTTTTTGTTTGTAGAAGCTTAGTCATTCTGGCCCATTCCTCACTGGGAACGTGGCCCACTTAGTAGGAGGCTTTAAAAAAGCCCAGCTTTCAGCATGTTCTTCAAAGCAGTCAGCATCAGAACTGCCAGAGCTTTTCTTGGGTGTTCCCTGGCACCCAGTAAGCGGTGAGCTGCTGGCTGGTAAGTGAAGAGACGCCTCTCAGAAAACAACAAACAGGAGAAAGAAAACAACCCCAGCCAAAGGCTGACAGAGACCCTGCTGGAACTCACACTGAACTCACCCTGGACACACTTCCCCGTCCCCTTCCTGCTGCTTCTTTCCCAGACGCGCAGCAGAGCTGTTTATGCGCCTCATAAAATTGCATCATTAAAGCCTTTCGTTCTATGAGTACCACCAGGCAATATGAGGCGAAGGTATGATGGCATGGTGAAAACATCTGCTATGGAGTCAGGACTTCAGCTGCTACATCAAGCTTTCTCCCTGACCTTGGGTAAGGTACCGACCTCTCTCTGACTTGCAAGAATCAGGCCATTTGGAGAATTAAATAATCCTCAGCAAACCATTTTAACATCAGTAGAGAAGGCTCTGGGGATTTATGACTCATTATTAGTTATAATTTAAATTTATTATAATTGCCATTGTATTTATAAATTATATATCATGAGGATAGATATATCATTATGGTATTTATGTCTGTATTGTAATTTATATTATTATAATCAAATTTATCATTTATTATAAGTTAATAAAAGATTGATTTATAGAAGCCTCATAGGTGTAAGATTCTTGCTAGAAATGTTCACGTTTCTGTCTAAGGCAGCAAGTATGTTGAAAGCAAAAGACAGTTCTAGTGCCAAAGATGTGCTGTGGCTGATTTCTTAATGATGTTCACTTCTTGCTCTTATAGGTAAACAAGAGACTCTTCAAAATCTGGGAATTTGCTTTTTCAGAGGATGGCTCTCGCTTGCTCTGTGAATTCAGATCTGCATTACAAAAGAATGCAGGCATAGAGCACAGAAATTACATGACTTTCAGATACCAAAGTGAAAACTTTTAACCTGCAACAACCTTATTCTGTTGTCACATCATCCTGGAGGGACTAAGGCATCAATGGATATCAATGTTTAGGCTTTTACATAGAAGTTTTCCCTAACCCATTTGGAAGGGCTTTATCTGGCAAGTGTTGGCATAGTACATTTAGCAGATCAGCTCCTACACAAACTCTTGTCAGTCAGTTCAAAACATGGACGAAGCAGGTGTCACTACTGTTTTAGCCACAATCCTTTGGTGGAGGGCATGAAACCAGAATGGGGTGGCCTGAGCTGATCCCCACAGGATTCACGTGCACATCTTCTACCTCAAGACAGAGTTTGCACAAGGCCAGATTGTGAATTTGTCTGGGATTTGGAAGGGATGTAAGAGCACTCCATTCTCATTTTCTCTTGCTGAGCTTTCCCATTGTGTAGTGCATAATAAGAAATAGTAAAAATGTGAATAATGCTGGAAAGAGGAGAAGGCCAGAGCACGCATAACAATTAGAGTCCTGATGAGAGGCTGGAGTGCTGTAAGTCTTCATGAGCAGAGAGGGAACGTGAATTTGGACCTCCTAAATCCCATGGGAACTGCCAACTGGGAGGCTGTTACATAAACCACTGATACCCTTTCTGAAGAAAAGGACAGCTCTCTGGTCTATTTTTAAAGTATAGCACCCCGGCCTTTCTGGTTTTTTTTTTTCCAGAGTTCAAGGCTGTAAATGTCACAATTGATAGCACTAAATCAATCCCAAATATTTTTTATCTTTTACTATTTTTCTTCAGTTTACAGGGAGATCTTTCATGGCTTCTGTCATGGAACAGTTCTCCCAGTGCTTTACTTATACCATGTTCGATTTATTATTTAGGACTGCAGACACAGTTAGTTACCCATCCCAATGAAAGTTAGCCTCTGGGTTCTGGATTGTGAGTCCAAGGTGTCCTGTCCCTATTGCTCTCAAGAACTAAAAAGTAACAAAAAATTACATAAAACATCTGCACCCAGCAGCTTCAGTCCAGCTTTGAATCCTACCTCTCTGCATTCCAAATTGTGTGGGAAAACAGACACTTCTCTCTTATTTAGTCTAAGTATAGAAGGAACTAGCCTTGCAGTCAAGTTCAAGGGGTCTTTTAAGGCTGCAGAAAGCCTGGCAACAGGAGATGTGATGCAAATTAAACAGTGGCAGCAGAAATACCCAATGGTTTACCCCATGGGAATAAAGGGAACCAGCCAGGACTCTTTGAAAGGTGGGGAGAACTTTAACCTTTGCTTGTTTTGCCTAAATCCCAAACTATGGCAGTGTGCTCATGCAGAAATCCATGAGTTCTCCGTGCTCAGCACAGTGAGTAAGACGTATTTCACAATTAATGCTGAGCTGACGCAAGCAAAGTGATATTACACAGAAACTTAGAACCAACATCCAAATTCAGTACAGGATAAAAGCGTCCTTAGAAAAGACATCTGAAACATATATCCAGATTGATTATGGTGATTAAAGATGATACTTCCTTTAGAGAAAGTAGTATAGAATTAACCACAAATAGTTAATTCATATGCATTTCTGGGGATGTGAGTATTGAAATTAAGAAAACTAGTCATTTTTGATGAAACTTTTCAAGGTTTGTACCTTATTACAGCTGCATTTTTGTGTCATCTAACACAGCCAGTCTCCATCCCATTCTCAAACATGAAACTGTCATGTTTGGCCTCTCCATTTCAGTTACATTGCCTCTACCCACAGCCTGTGTATACAGCAATTAAGTCAATACTGTGTCTTTCCCAGGGAATTGTTATTTTTAACCTTTCAAGTTCAAATCTAGACTTTCTAGTACTGTCTGAGGCTTGCTTCCAATACGGATAATGTCTGGGTGATGAGTTTTGCTAAATTCATTTGTAGCTGCCCGTTTGGTGCCTAGCAGAGACCTCCTCATGGCTTACCTGGAAAGGTGAGTGGGGCTTGGGTGGGAAGCATATAATTTTATTTAAAAAAAAACAACAACAAAACAAACACATGATGGAATGTAATAATTGAGCAATATTTTGTGTGCTCATAAATACCAGCCAAATAACCTTTGGTATGAGCATCTGGAGCTAAGGGATATAACTTATAGTGGACCATTTATCCACTTTCCTTCTTCACAAATCCACAGCACCCGCAACTCACACTAACTTTGATATAGGACCTGCAGCGTGGATTTAAGTGCTCAATTCAAGCTACTAGTTAGCTGAAAAGGCTGGCCAAAGAAGCAATTGACACTGCTGAAATTAAAGCTTGGGGCTGTTTGTTGATTACTCCTCTGAATTATGCCACAACTAGAGGAGAATTAAGAATTCTATTTCTTTTGAGAAGAAGTGAACTATTTAAATCTCCAAAGCTCATCCAAATAGACTTCTGCACTAATGCAGCCATGGTATCATGTAGTATTATTTTTCAGTCAGGAAAGTTGCTGACAGAGGCAGGTGCATACCAGAACATCCACAAAAGTACAAAGCTGTTAATATTAGCCCCTTTGCAGCACCTGTGAGACACCACATGGCTGCAATTAACCTGTAAGGAAACAACGCGCTCTTGTTATTTCCAACACAAACACGAGCATTCCAACCCACCCATAAACAGCACAAACCGCGATTTTAAGCCAACGCTTTGAAAAATGGCACTGGCGTCCAGGCACGGAGCGCCACAAAATGGAGTTGCTCCCTTCGCTTGGCGTTTGGCTGGAGCCTGTGAGGCATCAGGCTCTTGCGCACGTCTTGGTACACGTTCACGTCCCCAGAGGGCCACAGAGAGACACCGCCACCTCAGACGGACACCCCCCCGCCCAGGCCTGGTCCCCCTCCCTGACAGGAGCCCCCAGCCCGCAAGGACTCGGCTCACCACTGACGGGTTGCGGCGAGGTTGCTGGCTTTCCCCGCCCCCACGATGCCACTGACTCCCCTGGACACCTCCCGCCCGGCCCTCCCCTCCCCTCCGATCCGATCCGATCCCGCCGAACACGCACCCCACGCCTCCCCTGACCCGCCCGCCGCCGCCGCCGCCGCCGCCGCCGCCGCCTCACGGACCTCACGGGCCTCACGTCCTCCTGCAGCCGCCGCGCGTGCCCTCCCGGCTTCTCTCCTCTCCCTCCCATTGGCCGTGCCCGGCTCCAGCCCTCCTCCCATTGGCGGGAGGCGCCGGGTGCACGGGCTCGGCACGCTGAGGGGAGGCGGTCCCGCGGCGCTAGGGGGGCGGGGCCCGAGGCGTCATGGCCAATGGGAGCGCGGAGAGGGCGGAGCGCGAGGTCGGGCCTTTGCCGGGGGTGGCTGGGGCAGTAAACAGGCGTGAGCCCAGACGGCGGGCAGCAGCGCTGAGGGGACGGGGTTGTGAGGTGGCGGTAGCGACGGCGGTGGCGGGGCGGCCAGGTGAGCGTCGCTGTCGTAACGGCGGAGTGAAGACAGGCTGGGTGGCGGTAGTCGGGCCGGGCCGGGCCGGGTCGGGTCCATAGTGGCGGAAGGGAAATGGCTGCGGAAGACCCGGTGGCTTAGCGGGACGGGAGCGGAGCGGTGCGGGAAGAGAGGTGGGAGGTGGCAGGTGCGGCACCACCACCGCGGGGAGGACGCCGGTGGTGGCCGGCGCGGAGAGGGGGCGCGGTTGTTGCACGGCTCGTCGGCCCCGGAGGTCGCTCCGCTCCCGGGCGCCGATCCCCCGTGGTGGTGGGGGGGAACGTGTGAGGGGTCCGGAGGGCAATGGCGGCTGCCCCAGCCCCGGCGGGGCTGCACCCGACCAGAAGCCGGTGGGTGCTGCGGCCTCCTTGTCTTCGCCGGGTCTGGAGGAGGCCGCGCTGCCCGGGGCCGTCGAGCAGCAGGACCGCCGGCCTTGCGGGGCCGGTAGCCGGTGAGCAGAGCCGTCCTGTAGCTGCCCCGATGCACGATCGAGCGGTGCGGGGCGCGCTGCGGCGCCTGTAACCGTGCCCGGTTGCCCAAGGCGGGTGGCGTGTGCAATCCAGGCCTTGTGCAAGGGCTGGATCTGGCCGCCCCGCCGCCTCCTGTAGCCCCAGGGTGACAGCGGGCACCGGGACCGGTCCCTCCTCCCGTGATGCCGGGTCGGCTCTGCGCTTAGCAGCCCCCCAGCTTCGGAGAGATCGCCCAAGCCGATTTGGGAGATTATTCCAGGCAGCGTCCTTCTGGTGGGCTGTACCTTCAACCTAAAGTTGCTCAGGCCAGAGTGTGGAATCCATTTTTCCCCTCTGCTGGGTGTATGTCCTGCCACAAGCATCACAGGAGAATGCAGCATCGTGTCCAGTGCTATGTTCTGGCTTTCCAGGGTGCTCTGGAATTAGAACCTGGATTCTCTCTGTCACTGGGAGTCATCCGTGCATCTGGTCGAAGATAAAATAAATCTGTTGGCTCTTTTGAGTTTACTTGTGGCTGAAATGGGGGGGGGGAAACCATGAGATCCCTGGCTTTGGTATGGCACCCAAGGAAATAATCTTACTGTCCAAAAGCTTGTAGAGTCTTTGTAACAAAGTGATCAGGAATCAGCAGGGAAGTACTTAAACAGGCACTGAGCAAACTACCTATAAATAACTACAGATAGAAAGTTTGGTTTGTATAATGTTGCTGTTATAGTTACTGATCATCTTAGTTTCTGCAGAACTGTATCTTCCCTAGTAATGCTATTTGTGGGATGCCAACACATTCATATCCCACCCAGCAGGAATGCAGGTGGGGAACTTCTCTGCGTTTCCCCTGTGCAATGAAAATCCAAACTTTGCAGTGTTATGAAAAATAAAGAAGTTAACAAGCTACTCTTAATAAAAATGAAGCAGGCTTTTTTTTTTTTTTAAATTTATTTACTTAATGTTTAGGCAAAGAAAAATGTGAGAGAAAGAAAATTCCTCTTCCAATCACCTAAACTGTTGTTTTTTGAAAAGATTTCACCTAACTACTTCCAAACTTTATTTCCTGAGTTGCTTGTCTTTAAATTAGATTTCTTCACTGAACTGGAGTATATTCTTTGAGCATATGCAAAATAATTCTTAGCACCAGTTACAGAAGGTCAAAGTCAATAGTAGCTCAGTAAAAGACTTCTGAAAGGATTCCAAAATAGCTCTGAGTTAACAACTGAAAGCAAATTGGCATTGGAACAGAACATAGGTGGTCTTGCATTTCTCAACCACGCCATAAGAACTTGTCTGTCTTTCATACATCATCAGAAGGAAAAGATTAGTGGTGGTTCATGTGCTTCCCAGTCTGTTTGCTCTTACACCAGGAGACTTATTTTTGTATTTTGTACATTTTCTTTGCTGTTAGCTAGCAGTGACCTTGGTAACCTTGAGTAAGATATGCTTAGAACACCAAACAGTTGTATGTTGTCCAGTCTTACTCAAGGAGGGGGGCGGAAATAGGTGACCTGCCGTGCTTTGACAGTGCCTCCCTTTTAAAAATAAAGCAGTGTGATAAATAGAAGAAAAGGTCAGAAGATGTGGAGAATTCTCTTATGTGTTTACTGTCTGAGTGTTGATCACCTTATTTTGTTGCTGTCAAGGAGAATTCTGTGCTATGCAATGCAGCTCTGGTTATTTAATTTGTGATATTTAGAATAGGTTAATAATAGTTCATATCGCATCCATGCAGTAAGAACAGAACTTCTTTTGGCTTCTAGTCCTCCAGTAATCCATTTACAGGCATGTAGTGGTCTGTTGTTTCATACCCTGTTTGTCAGGTTATATTATTTTTTTTCTAGAAACTGACAAGAGGAATGGTAGCTGAATTCCTGCTTTCAAATTTCCTTCATGCTAAATTGGTTGGTGGTGACAGAAGGTGGGTTTTTTTGTCGCTAAAGATTGGTTTGGTTTTTCTGTGTGAGGTGGGTTTTTTATTTTTATTGTCCTAACAAGGATGCTAGGGGTGACATGTCTTCTGATCTTTTATCTGGTGTGTCAGTATGCATGATATCACTTGCTTGGTCCATTTGGCTTGCTAAACACATCTGGGTACTCGGCTTTTGATGCATGAATAAGCATTTCTCTTATTCCTTAAATCTTTCTGTGTATGATGGGTGAACAGTCCCACTTAGGATGGAGGTAGTGAGTCTGAAGTGGTATTCAGGTATTGTGTCTCCTGTCTTTCTCCTTCTAAAACTGTAAGAAAAGAGCCTGGAAGAGGAGGCTTTTTGCCTTACTGAGCTGTGTGTTCTGGGGCGGAGCATCACTAGAAGAGTAGCTCATCGTAATTGTTTTACTGAAGAGCTGCCTGTTCCATGAGTGTGTGCTTTCCTTCAGTACCTAAAGAAGAAAATCGGTTATTTGCATATGGAGCCAAAATGCAAACTAACAGTAAAACAGTAAAGTTTGAGATAGGGGGTTCAGTCAGTGTCTGTTTTAACACCTGAAGTGGGAAAGCTAAGTGAAGAACTAAATGAAGCATCTTACATTCCAGTTATTCAGTATCTGAAGTGTTTTATGTGCTACTGACAGCATCAAAAATAACAGTAGTTGCTCTGAAAAACTTAACTATTGATCCATGGAGTTGGTTTCTAGAAATTTTACAGTTTTATATGCCTGCTTAAACAAGTCTACACACACATACAGAGTTAAAAAATAAGTTGTTTTTTTTTTTCTTTCTGGAAACTGCATAAGGCTATATCTTTTTCCTAAGCATTATGTAGATTCTGCTAGAGTTGTGTGTTGTACATGTGATATCTTCCACTTATAACATTCTCTTACTGTGTTTGTTTTGCCTATACAGTTTGTCCTGGTTTTGTCTGTAGGTTAGATCTTTATGTAGTCCTGTCATTGCTGTTCGCGTCGCCTTGTTAACCAGTTGGACACCTTAGTTTTTCTGGATGTGCTGAATAAATGTACTATAAGAGGACTTGATGTAGTATTCTGGAATGTCATAGCTCTTCTGCTCTCTGAATTGTGCCGCTTGGGAGTATTAAATCCTCATCTTAGTTTGATATGGTTAAAGCGCTCATCAAGAGAATAATCAGGACTAGGAAAAAAGGTAGGAGGAAGAATGGCTGGGTATCACGCTCCAAGGGAATTGAGTGTTTCGTTTAGACAACTCTTCTTAAATTGGTAACCCTAGCATTTTATATTGCATAGCAAAGCTTTGTGGAGCATGGGCATTCAGAAGTTGCTCTGAGAGCAACTCTGTGATTTTCAAAGGCACTTACATAAGTTGCCTAAAGCTTTAGCTCTTCTAGTTTAGAAAAACAATATGTTTGTTATAGACTGTGATTTTTACAAAATCTATACAGAGAGAGCATAAATAATTGTAGATTATAGATTCTGCATTAGGTATGAGAGCTTGAAGATTGGGTCTAGTAGTAAGTTATTAGAAATGCAGAGCTCATTACTCTTACTTCCCATAGTGTCAGAGATGTCGCTCTGTATGTGGAGTAGGAACCAACACAAATAACTTGTCTGAGAACTGTGGCAGAGCTGTAGGTTCTGATAGGCTGTGTTCCTCTTCAGCTCGGATATCAATTTGTGTCTTTTTTGCACATGGTCCTCTTCTTGCATCCTGTTTTTCCTCTTCTTAGAGGGAGCTTTTGCCCCAGCCAGAAAAAGCAAGCTCCCATAGCTAGGTCAATGGTATGTAAGAGGGCTATGAATAGATTAGTATGTGTGGTGAGTTACTAAATTTGAATTTAACCCTGACTTCCAGGGCAAGGTTGAAAGGCATCTATATAGATATGTGAGCCTGCAGGATCAATAGTGGGAGGCTGGGGTGTTTGACCAGCTGTTCATGGTAACAGGAGGGTTGTGTTCACACCACCTGTGTTCACCAGGTGTGTATCCCACTTGGAGTGATGGGCACAGAGTACTTCTTAATATGTAAAGTAGTGACTCGAGGCCCAGCGTGCATTGTTCTGTCCTGGTGTATGAAAATGATAACAAGGCAAGTATCTTCTTACACCTGAGGATGCCAGACATGGTATGGTTACAGAGTGTATCTAGTTTTCCGTTATTGTTTTATAATTAGAAAGGTTCTGACTAGAAACCTCTAATGGTGCAGCATTTAATCCATTAGATGTGACTGTTAACGATATACTGTTAAGCTATGAATCTTTTTTTTTTTTCCCTGTCTCTCTAGGGGTGGATATCTAAAGGACACTTACATACAGGCTGTGTACTGTAAGGATCAGTGTATTTGGAGTGATTCTCTTCTTGACCCCATCACTGACGTGCTGTATAACTTTGGGTAGACCAGTTGTTTTCTTCCCTCTAGAGAATTATGATATCGGTCCCTTTTCTTGAGGTTTTTGAGATCTATGCATGAAGTGACATGTGCTTAAATGTGAGAGGAAGGGCTGCTATTTTTCTTAATAATTTTCTCTTAACTGATAATGTTGTTTGGGTTTAAAGGAATCTGCACTTGTTTGTGAGGCATACCTTTTTCTCAGTTTCCAATTCCCAAATTGGACTCGGTCTGCTTTCAGAAAGTTAAAACTTCCAATAAAAACAATTACAACATAACAGTGTATGCAAAAAACACAGCCAAATAACAACCAACCCAAAACCAAACCAAAACAAACCTGCAAACTCATAACCTCCCTCATTTATAGTTAGTATTCTGATTCAGAGCATGAGATCAGTGGGGAGATTCAGTTGGTTCTCTGTGCAGAGCTGTCTTAACTGGTGAAGCGACTCTCTGAGATTGTAGATCTGCTCTGGAGAGGGATGTTTGTAATATTTATTTTTTCTTGGAAGTGTAGCATTTGTATTTGATCAGCGCAGAGCTTTAGTATATCCTTCTTATAAATGCTGCTGGTTGGAGTTGTTCCATATGGATGTGGGGGATTTGTCTCTTAAAGCGCTGTTATATGTTAACACTAGATGGAGGGATGATTCAGAACTAGTGAACTGTTCTTTTGTGTAGACTTGCCATAAACCCAAATAAAGATGTAAATTCAGCTTGTAGTTCTGTTTCTTAAGCATATGCTTCAAATAGTGCATCTGCCTGAATCTCGTATTAATCTGTGTGCTTTGTGGTCATGCTCCATTTTGACTTTGATATATTACTAGCCTTGTTGCTGGATGAAAGATCCGTATGCATGGGAAAGTAACTTGTGCTGGCAGTTCTTGAGCCATATAGAGGATGCAGTGCAGTGGCTTCTTCTAAGTGGCTTCTGCCCAATACAATACACAAAAACCTCTTGTTTTTAACTTGTCCTTTCTTTGTACCTTTCTTCTTGGTAACATATATAATACAAAGATAGGATGTTAGGTATAAATACAATTCTAGATTGAAATATCAGCCCAATGGCCCAAATCTTTTTGCAAATGAGATAAATGGAACTTTTTTGGTCCCCCAATTTCAAATACTCATTTTCCAGAACTCAAATGAGTGAGTTGTAGCCTTAAAAGCAGAGTGATTGAGTTAGATCTACCTCTGTGATGGGAAACAATGTGCACCTGGGACAGAACTTGTTATTGTATTGTGTCAAGGCCTGTGGAAGAAGTGGCCTATAATGAGGGAACGAGCTCTCTCACTACAATCTTAATTGTGAGTGAATTATTTCTAGATCTGTGGCCAGGGTAGAAAGAGACTCTGTTAATTCCAAGCATGTGGGCTATGACTATGCTTTTGCATGACCCCAGACATTATCCAGGAAGAAGTAAATAGAGCTGTTGGTCCAGAGTATTCATTTTGCACTGATGTATCTGTGCCTAAAATAAAGCAGACTGTGCTTACTTTTAAAGTGTCCAAACATTCTTTTCACTCTTATGTTGTGTGTCGAGCCATTTATGGGGAAGATTGTTCCTACTTGGTTTTGAACTAGCTGTCATATGCCAAAAATGCCTGCTAAGCCTTCTAAATTTTGGTGGAAAGATGCATTTGCCTGCCAAGCAGCCCACTTTTATCAGTGCTGTTATAAGGATTAGAGAGTAAGCAAGTTCCGCCTGCCCTTCAGAGGTGCTTATTTTAAATGGCATTGGCAAACTGTTTTGTGCAAGGGTGGTTTTAAAGCAGCTCTCAGAGATTTGCTGAATTCAATTTAAGGTGGCTTGAATCAAAGCCGAGGGAGGAGTCAAATATGGGAGTCCTGTTGTAGGTCAAGTCTTGAAAGACATTTCTTTTGAAGCTGTAGTATGTGGGTAGGGAGGAGAATGAAGGAGAAGCAAGGTAGATCTTCAGTTCAATTTGAAGGATTATGTCAGCTTTTTCTTTTCAAAATGCAACCTGCTCTGTGTCCTGCATGGTTGAAATTTGGGTCAGCTACAACCCAAGGAATTCAGCTAATGAAAACAGGTCTATCAGGGGCCTGGAAATCTAGTATAAAAGAAGCTGGTGGGGAGGTGTGTGATGGAACTGAAAAAGGCCATGAATGAAAAGATGACATGAAAGGGTTGGTATGGCAACACACACAAAAAGAAATGTAAAAATCTGAAAAAGATCAGTTACAGTTTTAGCCTGGAGAAAAGGAGATTCAGGGGAGATGTTACTGCTCTCTACTCCCTGAAAGGAGGTTGTAGAGAGGTGGGGGGTCTTTTCTCCCAAGTAACAAGTGATAGGATAAGTGATCTAGGACAAGAGAAAGCGGCCTCAAGTTGTGCTGGGGAGGTTTAGGATGGATATTAGGAAAAATTTCTTCCCTGAAAGGGTTGTCAAACATTGGAACAGGCTGCCCAAATAAGTGGTTGAGTCATTCTCCCTGGGAGTATTTAAAAGACCTTTACAACATGGTTTGGGGTGGACCTGACAGTGCTGGATTAATGGTTGGACTTGATGATCCTGAAGGCCTTTTCCAACTTAAATGATTCTATGATTCTACAGAACAGCTTAATGAGTAATACTTTGAAATTAATCTAGTGTTGGTTTATTGCCATGGAACAAGTGTGCTGAATACCTAATCATCTGTGTCTTGTTTGTGGTGTTTATTATTTTTACTTAATACTGTTGCCATACTCACTCTGATAGTGTGGGTGGCTGTAACACTGTTTCCAGGGTTTTAGTAGTTGTTTAGATACAACCAAGATAACAGTGTTTGTGATAATGTGTAACGGATAATAGAAAGGGGTGAAGGCATAGAGACTAAGTTTCCTTTGCAAGAGTGATAGTAGTAGTAGTAAGTAAGGCTGATATTTTTCTGCTTTCGTCTTCTTTAAAAGAAAAGTTGAAGATAAGGAAGCTAAAACTATCTAGAGGTCTGAGAGGGGGAATATGAGCTACTGTAAAACTGTTGGGTGGGTTTTTTTTTTTTTTTGCTTTTTTTTTTTTTAATTAATCAACAGAGATAGGCTTCTTTCCTCTGTGGATAGCAAACGGTTGATGGTGGAAGTAATCTGCTTACATTGAAAGAGGTTGTGTTGTCATGCACAGAAAACTTAAAAAAAAAAATCTGGTATCTTTCTGTATGATTAGAAGTCTCCTTATATTTAAACTTGGTCAGTTATATATATGTAGGTGTGTGCCTACATATATAGTGCCTACATATATGTATGTGTATATATAAGTAAGCTTTTTGTCTGCACAAGCAGACAAAAAAAAAGCAGCTGGAGTCAGAAACTGGCGTGTCTGCAGGAGCACATGCTATCTACCATGTGAAAAAAAGAAGGAATGAATGGAGGGCTTTATAATGAAAAGATTACAAATATAAGAGTTTGTCTGCTGCCTGTTGTGAGGGTTTGTGTTTCTGTCATTGGGCTCTGATCCACTGAGTGTCTCGCTGTACTTGCTTAAACCTTCATTCTGGTGGCCTGAATGGAGGAAACACACTGCAGTTAGTCCCTTGGGGACAGTGGCACATGAGGAAGGTGGTCGTTGCACATAAGAGCACTCCAGGCATTGATTTAGTTTTGTTATTACAACAGGGTTCAAAATTTGGTGCAATGTCAGGTGGTGGTTTACCCACCAGTGTGGCATCTAACCTGTGGACCTCATCTGGTGGCAGAGAATAACTTGGCTCTAGTTTCCTCATGCTAGACAGTGTGGGTGTTTTCCAGAGATTCATTCAACTGTAGAAAGTTTACTAAAAAGCAAAAGCTGTCACCCTCCCTATTCTTGGAGAATACCTTGTGATTTATACTTGTCAACCCGCTCAGTCCACATTACAGCCGCTCTGACAGCTTGCGTAGACAAAACCAACTTGACCATACTTTGTGTAGGAAGTGCCCTACTTTGGCAGCAGTAGATAACAAGTCCTCAGGAGACAAGTCAAGTGTGATACAGACTTCGTACAGTCTGTTTGGAACCACTCCTTAAATCTGTTTTTGATAGAGTTCGCTTTCGGTTTTCTTGTCTCTTGTCCTTGCTTGTGCTTACTGCTTTTTCTATGGAGAAAAGGGTAATTCTACTAATTTTTAGTTATTTTTTGTGTGCAATCTTTTCCCTTCATGATTACCTAGCATGTAGTTTATTCATGCTTTCCCCTTCTGCTTGGGGTAACCTTGTTAGTCTCTGCTTTCCATGATCTCTCCAGGGTAATTAACCAACATGTCCTGCTAAATGTAGGGTCTATAAAACTAGACAACCCGGGATTTTTTTTCCACTTGAGAGAAACGCCTCTAGTCTCAGTTCAGTTCTCATTGCCCTTATTAGCCCCCACCTTCGTATTGCTTGATGGTGGGTACAGATATTACCTGAATGTTTTCTTGCTCCTGATGCCTATTGCCAAAGGATTAATCATTATAGTATAGTTAGTTTTGTTTCCTCTGCTTTTTCCTGACTGTGCTTTGTTAGAGGCACAGTCTTGTTAGAGATTGGTGTACAACCAACCGAGACTATAGAGACTGTCCTTTGTTGGTGTACAAAAGATGAAGAACTGAATAGAATTATGTTAAAATGCAGCAGTATGGTCTTATTTCTGAAAATACATTCTTCCTTTTCAGGTTTTATTTATTGGTGACTCATTGGGTTTATTTGTCTCAATAGGAGTGACAGTGTGGAAGTCATAAGGATATCGACAGCAGTGTGCCCAGTGCTGTCTTTTATAGCCAACTTTTATAGTCAGGGGCAATTGGTCCTCTTTGCTTGTTGATGCGTTTAGCAATGGGAGGTTGATCGTGCATTGTGCAATGTATGTTTTCCATTTGTGGTTGCATTAGCTTCCCTGAAATTTTGTTGGAAGATTTTTTTTTTAAATGCATATTTAGCGTATAATAACTGCCTTTTTGAGACAGATTGTTCAGCTGTTTTGGGGTGAAGGGAAGATATGGTTTTGGTATCATTGGTTATGAAGAGTCCATGTTAAAAGTGGATGTTTCTGTGTGTTGTCCAAATGTATACTGATCTATATTATAGCATTACCTTTTGTTGCCCTTCTTGGGAGAGAGGGAATAAATTTTTCGCATTCAAGCTTTCCTGTGCTTCTAATACTTGAGACTAAAGAAAAATTACTTATTTCTTAGTAGTGGCAATCTTTGTATGGTCTTATTTCAGTTGTGACAGTACTGGGTTGTTGACTGGTTTCTTTGCCCAGCTCTGAATTGCAGGGACTGCCTGAAAATGCTTTGAGTAGGATCCACATGGAAATTTCCAGTGTGAAGATGTGTGTGTGGGTGGGGGGAAAAATGCCTTCTGTTTACCTTCCTTACCTGACAGGCAGCTTTCAAGTTTATCGGTGCATTACACAATGTTGTTAAATTCTGGTTTGTTGTTGTTACACCCTGGTTGTTAAACTCTGAAAATATTCAGACGCAACACATGTAACAGGTCCGAAGCATGTGGATAACTACAGAGTAATGACCTGAGGAGATGTGATTTTTATTTTTGCAGCCAACCCATTAACTTCAGATTTGTTGTGAACACTTGACTGTCCTTCTAATAACTACACTTAAAGCATGTAATGTATAGTACTCACTTTCTGGCTACAGTGGTTGTTCCTGATTCTGATCAGAAGTTAGCATAGCTGAACAAATACTCTAGTAATTGGGGTTTATCCTGCATTTGCATAATAAGGTGTTTCAGAAATTCAGCTGCAGTAATCCATGCATCTCCTGTGGGACTGTAGAAAAATTATGTTCTTATCCAAAACTTTAGCTACAGGAGTCCATCCTCCTCCTGATGATGGGGCAGACGTGTTTGTGATACAAGTGTTATTGTTTCCTGAGGAGGTGATTGGATGCAGTTGGTTGTTGTCTGCAGCAGGGTGTAATGCTGTATGTGGTGTTGACTCCAGATCATCAGAATAGAGAATGTTCTATGGTTAAGGTTGAACCTTAGACAGCATCTTATGCCAACTGCATGCCTCTATCTTCTGAGTCAGTCAAGGTGGAAGGACATGCAACTCAGCCAGCCCTGGAACTGTGACCCTGACTGTGCTTTAAAGATGTGGGAGATATGTGAAATAAACAGGTGAAAATCTCCCCTGCAGAATAGTTTTGGCACCCCAGCTATTCCTGATTTTCTTTTACGTGAACCCCAGTGATGTAGGAAAGCCAGTGTCCTGAGCCTGAGCTTGGTTCTAGGCTGAGACAAAGGAGTTGGTGGAATTTGTTCTTCTGAGACACACTCCGTCTTGCACCCTGCAGTGTGGTTTGTATCTGAAGACACTGAATTTGCACAAACTGTTATGAAGCTGACATGGGGTGCCTCTTGAACAAGAAGGGTGAACCAAGTCCAAAATTTAGCACTGTAGTACAGTATTGTGCAAATGCTGTGGTAGGTGGGTGTTCTGAGTGTACTTAAGTTTTCAATTAAAAGGAGCAGTGAGGTAGAAGCTGGGGGCTGAGTAGGCTGTCCTTGGAGGACAGGCAAAGCTTCCTCGTTGGTGGGGGAGTGAAGAAATTTTGCTACATAAAATAAGCAGGCATAGCTCCAGGGCAGGAATGGGATGTGACAGTTGTCAGTGCACTTGATCCATGCTATCAGGCACTGAGAATATGTTCCAGTACCTGATAATAGTTAAAGGTCAAATGATAATGCCTTTAATCTTTTTTTAAACATTTGGAAGGAATTGAGACCATCTTTACAGTGTTACTGACATTTACCTGTCTTTGCTTCCCCTGGTCAATGGTAACTCAAATATTGTGTGGAGTCCTGGGACATTATCCTAACTCATAAATGGTCAGAAGGAGAGTTCTTGTTTTGAGTTTCAGCTAGCTGGCTGTCATTCCAGCTGGCCTGTGTGCTATCTGAGCTGCAGACAAGTTCCCACGGTGGCTGGTTGCCAAAGCGGAAGGAGATTGCCTGGAATAGCCACTAGCTCTTTGGTGACATGAAACTGGTTGCAAACTTATTCCTTGACCTCTCTTTTTGTTTGTTTGGGTTTTTTTTTCTTTTTTTCTCTTTCAGCACAGAAACAGATCGGTCATGGCAGGCGATGCCATCATGGTCATGAGAGGCTTGACAAAGCTTAGTAAGGCAGTGCTAGAAACTCAAGCTGGACAGCTTCGTCAGGTTCTCCTTGGGGGCAATGCAGTTACCATTGCAAGGACTCTCCAGGCCACTGCTGAAGAACAGTTCAGTTCTGCCTTCGGGAAAATGCAGGTAAGAAATGCTCTTTGTGCACAGTCTGATCTGATGTTTTGCTTTTCCTCCAGATGAGATTTGGTTTCGGTTTGAGGGTGGCCAGGCATTTCCATTGTGAACTAGAACTGAGCCCTGAAGTGCTGGGTTGATAATGTAGATGCTGCAATACTCTGGGAATTCTCCAGGATTTCTGTGGTGTGCAATAGGTGCTTGGACAGGAAAGGGAGGGAATGGTACTGCGGAGTGTTGCTGTTTCCATCATTGAGTGTTTAAGACATGCTGAAAATAAAGTGAGCTTTCTTTGTCTCGTATTGTCAAAGACCAAGCTCTTGCTAAGCTTGGCCAGCAGCTTTGTTATTTAAAGTCTTCTTCAAATATCAGTCATTGATTCCCTCTCCTTTGATGAAGTGAACAAACTCTTTTAGAGTGAATTGGATTTATCTCAGTTCTTCTTCCTTTATTTACAGAATTGGTGCATGGGAGGTTTTTCAGAGTGGGTCAGGTGTTTGCAGATTCATCACTTATGGTCCAGGCTGGATTTTTAGAACTGACTTTAAAATGAGGAACATAAGGAAATCCAGAATACCAGAATATATTTTTTTTTAAAGCAGAAAGTTGACATGGGGGTGGATTTATAAGAACTTCACATTTGCAGTGTTGCTATTTCTTGAAAACATGGGGCTTCTCTGAGGAAAAGAACTTCTCTAAATCAAAACAAATCATTCTCAGATTGTGTAGCTCAGATCATGTTTTTGAAGCAGAAACTTATGAGTGGGGCTTTGACATTTTTTATGCAATAAGCTTAGACCATCACAGCAGTCTCCTATAGCTTCAGTCCTAGAATCTGGGCCCAAGTTTCCCCAAGTCTATATGAGCTTGCCATAGAAATACCCTTAGTGTGTCTGCTTAGAGAGATAGTGCTTTGTCTTGTCTTTGCGTCCTGAGAAAGATGATGTTCTCCTGTCTCTGCGCACGTTTCTCTGCCCAGGAGGGTCCCACAAACACACCTGCAGGACACCGGCATGAGAAGCCGCTGCTAAAGCAGGGTACTGTGAGAAATCTGCAGTCTGAATGATGCTTTTCTGTTTTGAAGAGAGGAAAGCTTTTGTGTTAAATGACTACATTTCACTTCTTTTGGTGGTGTGGCACTGTTTTGGCTGTCTGATATGCTTTTTAAAACTTAAGTATGGAAGTAGAGGAACCTTGTTGCTTGAAATATTCAGTCAGGATTGTAGCCATAGTCCCCATCTGTAAATTCTCCCCTTCCCCCCGCCCTGATGTTGATGTTCAGAATAGCATGAGATCTGCTGAATAACAGGAAAGACCATGTTCTGTTTTTTTCTGTAAGGAGGGAAAATGTAATAAGTGTTTAGGAAAGAGCCTAAAATACACTGCCTGCTTGCCTGACCACAGCAGGATTCAAAGTCCTGTTGATTGGCTATTATCGTCATCAGTTCTTCCATGTTATTGCTGCTATTTAGATAGGTAACTAGAATATGTCAAGTAGCAAGTAAATAAGAGATAATGCTCTGCTGCTGACTTCTTTTTTTTTTTTTTCCCCCAAATATCAAGAGGCAGTGGGAAATATCTGGAATTAGTGGGGCAACTCTTGCAGGTCAGGACAGAGCAGAAAAGACATGCTTTGAGTATTGCTGTGTCTGATGCTGCTATCCATGCTTCAATAACAGAATTTTATATACTACAGGGTGACAGCAACCCTTGCCATAAGTATTGGTATTGCTTTGGGTAACTTTGGCTTGAATGTGCTAACACTGCACAATTAGGGACAGCATGGGAGGAGGGAGCAGGGTAGGGGTAAGAACTGAACAGTATGAGGTTTAGCTTTTTGTTGTCCCTCCTAAGTATATGTTGGGTGATCACCTGTTATTTTGAGCAGTGTATCGCTTCTAGCGAACTCCACAGTTAGTGATGCCACAGTTAGTGTGGGGAGAACAAGGCCTCTTTGGTTACAGGTATTTGAGAAGCTGTTAATGAATTTGTCCCAACAGTGGGGTTGAAAGACCACCATGGATCCCATCCCTGGCATCCTCAAGTATATCCTCCTTTTTTATGTCCCTTACTGTGAATGTCTGCAGTGCCAGAGTCTCCAGAAATTACTTACTATGGAGACTGGACAGCTTAGTTACGTGCCCATCCCTGAGGATCGTGGGTAGGGAGCAGGTTTTGAGTCTTTTTCCTAAAAGTATTTCTATTATTGTTTGCAGGAACTAGGCAAACAGCAGGAGAACTTAACTGATCTCAGCGAGGATTTTGGAAAAGATTATGACTTCTCAGCCAGAGAGCAATCAGATGCTGCAATGGACTTCTCCACTGGCCCTGGAAAGCCTCACGAACGCAGCAGTGAAGGCCCTGCTTACTCTTATACCACGAATGGACCTTTTAAAAGTGTTGGTGAGACTGGTGATTCCAGCCTGGGTCAGAAGCCTTTCCCTCCCAAAATGGATGCAAGGTTATTTGGAGGATTTAGGGACCCTGGAAATCCTTTTGCTGCTGCTTTTGGACAAAATAGGGCTTTTCACCAAGACCATTCCTCTGTTAGTGGATTAACAGCGGAAGATATTGATAAAGCCAGACAGGCTAAAACCGGATCAGAGCAGAAACCCTACAAACAGATGGTATTTTTTTTTTTTTTTAATCATACCATCTTAGTGGTATGATTTCTATACTGGATTGTCCTTACTCACCTTCTCCTGTGTTTCTCATTTATTCTTCTTCTGCTATTCCCTTTTGTAGAGGCAGAAGAGGGAAGTGTCTGTGTTCCCTAACTCTTCTCTCTGATATTTCTGTCAGTAGCTTTTCAGGCTCTCCTTTTACACCCGCCCCCTCTGTATCAGATATTCTGATATGAGAGAATGTTTACAAAGTATACATAGAGTTAGATTTCAGCCTTATATTATCAGGAGTTCTTTCATTCACTGGACTATGAGCATTCGGTGTACTTATGATATATGTGACATTAATGAAGGGTCTGTATTTCACCCTAGTTTTTGGGGAGAAATGTTGAGCAGGTGTGGACAGCTGTATGATACAAAGGTTTGAAGACTAACCTAGAGAGTCTGGCTTTTCCTTAAGGGCCCTGTTCCCTTTACCGAGTTGTTTTGGTATTTTCTATCTTTCCCATCCTCTTGTCTACTCCTCTGCTTAGTGTACATTTCAGTTCATGGTGTGTTTGTTCTGCACTGTGTTCACTTGTAAATCTGTCAACATATATGAGGCTCCAGTGTTCAAGAAAAGCTTTCTTGAGCGCAGTGCTGAAGTGCTTTCAGAATTGTGCTCTTGAATTTGCAAGTATCTGACCATATGCCCAGTTCACTTGTGGATTTCTTTTTGTTTTGTTTTCCTTTCCACCTCTTTCTGCTGCAGCTCAGTGAGAGGGCCCGGGAGAGGAAGGTTCCTGTCACAAGGATTGGACGGCTCGCCAACTTTGGAGGTGAGTTTGCGCACCCACGTTTGCCGAGTCACAACACTTTTGCACATACAGATTAATGCCTTGCCATGGCAGTGCTCCTCCTGAAGCATCATCGGGTTATATTTTCTGGCTAAGCTTATTAATAGGGAAGTGCTTTCCTGCACACAGCTGCTTAGCTCAGAATTTGATTTGTGCTTTTCATTACAATGATGGATCTTGACCTTGAGTCAGAATGAAGTTATACTTTGAATCCTGTCTTCTGTCACCCTTTTATCTTATTTAACTGCTTCTGTGATGGTATGGCAAAGAAAAAAGCTGCTTAAACAGACCTTTCGGATCCATTCAGGAAATTACCATTAAAGAAGAGCCATGGAGCTGGCATAGGTTTTCATTTGCCTTAAGACAGCAGTCTGATCAATTCCTGGAGCTTAGTTTTCATGTACCTGTTCTGAAATAGGGGGGAAAAAAGAAAGACACTCTTAAGAGGGTAGGGCTGATGATTTGGGAGTGCAGTGCAGAGTAGAACTGCAGATCCTCATGGTAACATGTACTGAACAGGGCTGTTTTAATGATGGAGAGAGTGAGGTGCAGGTTTTTCTCCAGTCTGTACAAATATCCTGATCCTGCACGTGGCATTTCACTTTACTGAGGAAACTCTCCTTCTGGTTATTATAGTATGCTGTTACTGTCAAGCATAGACAGCTGGAGCAGCTGTTATATTAAGTACTTTTTTCCCAAACTTATCCTTGCTCCTTCTCTGAACAGTGGTTAAAAATAAAACGTATCCTTCTGGTATTGATTGTTAAGGGTGGGGAAGGTGATAATAGTCAAGGTTTGATTTACTTAACCATTGCTTATAAACCATTTTCTCCCAGGAAGAATGTAAAGTCTGAGCTTGTAAGATCAAGCAAGCTGAAACCTATGTGAGTTTTATTTGCAGAATGGGACTTACTATGTTAAAAAGCAGCTAAATATCTTCAGTAGTATTAACAGATGGTGCTTATCTAATGTCTTACAGCCAAAGCCATCAAAGGACACTTTTTGTGTGTGTATGACTGTTTTGAGACGCCAGTGGCTTATCTCAGTGGTAAGCAGTCTCTCCCAGGTAGCATATTAGGCCCTTGTGGCTCTTGTGCCCCTCTTCCACAGAATTTGACAGAGAAGCACACATGCAAAGTAGACAACATGGTGTTACAGATCTCAGAAGAAATTAAAATAGCCTGTCAAATATAATTCACATCAACTATTATATTAAAAAACCCCAATTATTCTTCCTCTGCATGTTTCTTTGTCAGAATAATATGCACGCTAGGAGGAGTTGAGGGGCAGAGATTGATTCTATGCAATGCAGGAATAAGCAGCAAGGGAGTTTTGTGATATCAAAAGGTATTAATGCTGGTCACTTCTCTTTAACCCTGTAGTTCATCGCAGGCACTCTGGCTTCTCAGCATGCTTAGCATTGCTGAAAGGGAAACAGCATTCATGATCTGCTTTTTGGAGTAACAAGATGCCACTGTAAAACTAACTGGACTTTTTTATTTTTAAGCCCTAGCAGAACACAGATCTCTGTTGTAATCCAGCCTTGATTTTTATGGAAAGTGTCACAGC
Source organism: Scolopax mira (assembly GCA_004320125.1). NCBI lineage: Eukaryota > Metazoa > Chordata > Aves > Charadriiformes > Scolopacidae > Scolopax > Scolopax mira. Next base: position 100,824 of record BJBW01003284.1, read on the forward strand.
ACTTTTAGCTGTCATCTTCCGAATTTATCTGAAGGTGCTTGCTGACAGCTGGTGGATGTGAAGTGGCAGATAACCAAATTTTCTGTGAACTTTGAGTTCCAGTACTGTCACTGAATGCTCCAGCTCTTGGCACTCCAGACTGTTGCATGAGGAAAGGCTGACTCATGCTTCAATGCAAAATATAACTAACTACCTGTCTTCTCCTAACCTCAGGTTAAAAAGCAAAACAAAAAATCCCCACCAAACCAAAACCACAAAGGGAGAGTAAGAAAAAACCATTTTTTTTATAAGCAGCATCTGCAGGCGTATCTGTATGTCATGTATTTTTGGTCTTGCCCTTCTCCAGTTGTCTGGTTTTTATGATTTAAATTGCTGCTAAGACGGAGCTCTTGCTTTCAGATTGATTTTTGTGAGAGAGGTTGTGTTGCAAAAATGGTGTTCAGTTTCTCCAGTCTCTTGTTTTGCATCCATTGCTTACCTTTCCCTCTGGGATTTTCCTTACAAAAGCAAAGAGAAATACCACTGTCAGTGTGTTGGCTAACAAACAACACATGTCCCTATAGGTAGGGTTTTTGCATCCCTAGGGTGGGTGATGCTTGAAGATTTCTGGGGGTGTAGTGAGTCTATAAAGTAGTGTGGGCAGCACCACATGGGAAGGACTACTTGTAAGGGATACTTCTTCATGGTTAGATCTTCATCCAGACATATATGTGCTTTTAAAGAGCCTCCAGAAGTGCAGGGAAAGAGGGTACCTGTTTATGGCGAGGAAGCAGCTCCTACTTGCTATTTGTTCCAAGTTTAGACTTTTTCCAGTCTGCACATGGCTGTGAGAGAGCTAGTGCAATTGTAAATCACCAGCAGCTAGCATGGCTTTTCCCGACTGGCTCTTACCCGATGACAAATTGTTCTTAAATTGTGTTTTTATGAAGCATTTTAAGTGCTTAAACCAGAAAACATTAGATGATTTTGAGTGCTGGGGTTCATTACTGACTTTTGCCCATTTTTGATTGCTCTGCAGTTGGTGAGCTTTGGCTCATGGTTGATCATTTTCCTCTTGGATTGTGAGCAGGGGAAGGTAGTACTTGGGTACTCTCTTAGCTATTTCCTGTTCTTACTATCCATCCTTTCTGAGCATTAATCTCAGGAGCCATGGAAGAGGTTCAAATTTTAACACCACCTGCAAGCTGAGGAGTGAGGCTGATTGAGGGAGTCTCATGAGGGCATAGGAGGCAGTTTCCAACTGAGATGAGAAGTGATTTTTGCTTTCCAAAGATCCAATCTAACTTAACTTTTAATTTTTTAAAATTTTTTTTTTAGAGTAGGCAAGATAAAGTAAACTAAGAGTTTCAAAGCTCAATGATAGGTCAGTTGTAAGTTCCCTGTGCCTGCACAGTGTGGTCTCTCTCATGCACTTACTTTTCTTGCCTTTTCAGAAACAAGATGTGGAATGATTTAATGAGGGTCTTCAATTACATTATTGTTTTTTGGGAGCCCTGAACAGCTGGAAGGAGTTCTTTTGTCAGGGATGTCACTGTTAACCTGTGGAATAGTAGTGACCCAGCTCTGTCCTTGCTTCCTAGGACTTTCCAATGATTAGAATTAATTAGTGGGTAGTGGGGTAGGGACGTGATTATTTCTTGCTCTACCAGCTGCCTCTTCATATTGCCCTTAAAACAATAAGGGCAGGAGGGTGCTCCATATCCATGAGGGAGTAAAGCTTAGAGCAGGTAAGCTTTTTGAGCATGATTTGTTTCTTCTGTGTGTTGGGGTACCATCTTCATTTGAAGACCCCAGGAGGTCACTGTGGGAAATACAATGGTTGAGGTTGATTCTTCCCTACCACCTCCACACCACTCAAACTAGCATTTGACTCTGACTCTTCTTGGTGGTGTAAAACCCACTTTTTTTCTTTATTTACATATTAGAAGGTTGTCATTTTTAGAAGATGGAAAGATGTTGAGTAGGTCAAAAACAGAGTTCATGTAACTATTTCTGGGGTTCAGATAGTTGAATTCCCACGGTATTGACATGATCCCATTCACACTTGAATCATTCCTCCTTCTGCCTTCGTGTGTTTTTTATTGTCCCCCCAGTGTTATAGGGAATGTTGGTCTCTCAGCTGAGGTGTCAGGACACTCTGATATCAGGGGGGTGATGGACAAATTAGTAACAGGAGGCAGAAACATTTGGCCTGCATAGTTTTCCTGCTTCTCACCTCTTGCTGGAAAGATTGGAGATTACTTTCTCCAATGCTTGCATGGAATACTGAGCTAATGGTTCTCTGTAATCAGCACAAGATCCTCTACTGAGCTTTTTTGTCCTTTGTATGTATTTTTGTTTGCTTTTTGCAGCAGATGGAGTGACTGCTTGTTGCTGTATTTATAGTACTAAATATCATCCTTGATTTTTTTTTTTATATAATTTTTTTCTTCCCAAGGTTGGAATTGGTAAACCAGATTTTTTGCAGTTTTTTGTTCCATGCTTGTTTTGTAGCCTGAATGGGTCTTCAGTTTCACCCACACAGTTTTTTTTGATCTTTTCTTTATTTCCATTCTTTCTTCCTTGCATCATTTGAGTTTTCTAAGCAGTTTATCTACCTTAATCATATTCCTCATCTGTAAGTTTATTATTTCATTATATAATAAGATCCTTTTGCAATAAAGAAAATTCAGGAAGCTTCTAGTGAAGTCAATATCTAATATGACTTTAGCAATTTTGCAAAGAAAATGAAGCTAACCTCTTTCAGGTATCTTATTAATGTATCTACAGGACTACTAATATATCTACAGCCACAGGATTCAGATAATCACGTTGAGTTACAAGTGAGCATGGGTTTCTTCTGGTGAGCATTTAAGGCTCAAAAAGCTAGTGGAAATCAACACCCAGCTGTCTGCAGTTTGCAACCTGTTCTGGGTGAACCTTTTGACATGACCAAAACCAGGGCCCAAGTTGCTCCAGGAGAGAGTCTCGCCTACCCCTGTGCTTGTCAGGCTGAGCCCACTCAGTCTCCTCTTTGTTTTGTTGTGCCAGTTGCTGAGCAAGAGGATTCTTCCTGAAGAAAACTGAGTCCAGATCATCTCTTGGTGGGCTTGGTTTGAAGTATAATGGGTGCTGGAGATGTCTGGAAAATGACTGAAGATACACTGCTGGTATAAAACCAAGAGGTATCTTGCAGGCCTGAAATAATCCACCTGCGTGAAGTGCAAAATGCAGGAGCATGTCTTTCTAGAGGTGCTTGGGGATGTTATTTTCCAAGGTGCTGAACTGTGGCTGTTCAGTGATGCTGAAAATTGTCCCCAAGTGATTAATCTTGGAAGAAATACTCATCTTGCAGAGGAGGAAAAGGCAGGATGTCACGAATGGCTTGTGCAATGTTGGTAGACTTTGTGGCTCAGAGGAGGAGAGGGTTTTTCTGCCTGCAGGCCCTTGGGAGGGATGACTCTTTCCTGGGAACAGGTGAAATAAGTGGTGTGCTTCTGAACCCTGGAGTGTTGGTCTGGTCTGGAAGGTGAGGAAGGGTGGTTTTCCATGCTGGTTTTTGTCAGGTGAGTTGTATGTGCTCCAAATGCCACAATGAATGAAATACAAGTTAATAAAGAAGAAGGTAATATGTTCTTGAAGTTCAGGATCCAAATGATCCCTAGTACGGCTGTTAGTGGGTGGAGTTATAGCCATAAGGAATATAGGCCATTATTTAATTCCTTAATTTCATAGTTCTTTTAATAATAGCTTGGTAGCAACAAAGGAGTGAAGCGAGCAACTGAGATTACCAAGAAGTGGCAGCTTTTTCTAATCCCTGGATGTTAAGTGAAAACACGAAGTTTTGGCTTTGCTGTAACAAACTACATCAAGAAGGGCTTGAGGGTGCTTGGAAAACATGCCTCGAGTACTGTTGGCAGTGTGGGATCAAGGCATGGAGGTATGCAGTGTCGCCGAGGAGATATGAAAGAGCACCAGCTGTTCTGGTTGCCCATGTTGTTTATTGTCCAGAAAAAAACACACCTTGAAACTGGGAAGGCAGCCAGACCTTTGGTAGTACAGATTACTGCATGATTAGATCTAGGTCTCATTTAATCTTTGGTGGATTTGGTTAGGTTAGTGGAAGCAGATAATGTTTCTTTTGTAGTTGTGGCTTCATCTGTGGCCCTGAGACAACACCCCAGAACTCACTGCTTGTGAGGGAGATAGTGCACCTGGAGTGCTGGGGTTTGGTCTCCTGGTCCTGCTGTTGCTGTGTGTCGTTACTCCCCAGCGCAGCTCCTTGGAACTGCAGGTTACAATACTGCTTGCATAAGGTGGGTCTTGGGAAAAACACATTTTGGTTCATGATAGTAAAGGAGTACGTGGAAATCTGGCAGCGAATAAGCAGAAATAAGCCAAATGCTTAGATGGTGGGGTCACAGAGCCTTGATCTCTTCATCTAAATACAGTGTTACTTTACCCTACTGTGGTGGGGATGAGGAGGATCCTGCTTTTTCCTGAGAATTGTACTTTGAGAACCAAGTTTGTGAGGTTACTGGGTTTTTTTCTTCCCTTCTTCTAAAATCCATGAACAGCAGGACCTCAGCCAGAGCACAGAGCTCTGAGTAGCATTCGGTGACATGTTTTATAAAAGCCAGTCATCCCAGTGGCAACTGGCTGTCATGCTGGGCTGAAGACAGGAGAAAACTGTTCAGTGTCAAACTTGAAGATGACTCCATTGTAAAAGCCAGGGTGTTCTCATCAAGCTGTCTTGCTGCTGTGCTTTTGTTTATGTGGCTTAAAGTTGATTACAAAAAATGCCTCTATATGTGTCTCGGAAGGTTTTTCAATTCTTTTTCTTATTTTAAAGGATTAGCTGTTGGTCTTGGCATTGGGGCATTGGCAGAAGTTGCGAAGAAGAGTCTTAGACCTGAGGAACGCAGTGGTAAGTCCTTTCTTCATTCCTATTCTTTTTTTTTTCTCTTATTTTTTTTCTCCCAGATAGAATTTACCTGCATTTGCAAGATTTTATCTTTTGAAGGCTGAGACAGTGAGGTAGTCAGAATAATGGGGCAATCCTTCTCTACCTCCTCTACCAAGGATGTTCCTGGAGGAAACTGGAGGATGGCTACTCTCTTTTAAGAGAGACCAAATACTTTATGTACATGTTAAATGGCAATTATCTGCTTCCATTATCTATACTTTTGCCTCCTTTTAAAGTATTTTCATAATAGGTCAAAAGGCTATGCTGTGCGAATCGACCTGATCCTGTTTTCTGTGCAGCTTGTTTGAAGCTGGAGGTAAAATGTTCTTAAGTTGTATCTGGCTGTGTCATGGTAGCTTTCTTCTAAGCTTGTGTGTTGGTAAAGTACAGTGGTACTGAGTGGTTGTGCATGGGTGAATGGCTTAGGGCATAGAAAGTACACAGTATTGTTTCCTAGAAAATATGAGAACTCTACAGCTTAGGACTCTATTCACTTGTTTCTTATCCAGGAAAAGCTTTGGTGGGAAACTTCAAAGGTCCTTTGTTACAGTTACTGCAGGCTGTTTGGTCTTCAGCTGGTCTCTCTGGTTTGACTGGTATGTTGGTGTGTTCAGATTATTTCCAGTGTCTGGAGGGAACTGAGGAAAGCCTTAAGCACTTGCAGCTAGAATTAATAAATGAAGTAAAATCATTCCTGGTTCAGAAGCATTGTTTTGATATAATGACAACTGCTGCGTCCTTGTAATTTTACTCTGTGGCCAGTAGTATTCTACTACAAGGCCATTTTGTGTCTTCCCTCTGCCCTTCTTTAGGGGACAGGGAAGTATTGAAACTGAGATAGCATGAAACTCTATTCCAGGAAGTACTGGAGTGACTGAAAACTGAAGAAATTTGGATGGATGGGAAGCCTAAAAAAAAAATCAACCAAAAAAAAACCAATAAAAAAAGCACACAAAACCAAAAAAAAACCAATCCAGCAGATGAAACACATTCCCTGTGGTGGGAGGATAGGGTGAAGGCAGGGGTTGTGTGCCACCCAGGGCACTGCTTTTTAATACCTGCATCTTTGTATTCCCTGTACAACTGGGTAACGCGGAGCAGCTCAGCAGAGAGAAAGGATCCTTGGCTAAGGGTGGTTGTTTCTCTCCATGAGCTGAGGTGTTTGAGGCTGGGAGGGTTTCTTTGCTTTGAATTAAAAGGATGCATTCAGGCAAACACGGCCCATCCTGTAAAGAATCCTTGGAGGCTTTTGCTTTCAGTGTTTGTGATGTTTGACAAGTTGTTCGTACCTGTTGGAAGCTGATGATTTGGTTTGCTTTAAATGAAGGAATTGCACAACTGTTGATATTTCTTTGCTTGCCAGATTATTTTTCTAATTGGGCACAACCCAAAGTGAAAACATGAGCTTGTAGAGCTATGGAATTGGAGGGAATAACATGAGCTTTGTTTCTCTTCCTTACAGTGTGAGAGAGGATTTGATTTTTTTTTTTTTTTATGTTTTTGTTCATTTGTTTTGTTTTTCTTTAGAGGGCAACAGATACTTTTTCTTTGTAATAAAGCAATTGCACCTTTAAGCTTTTTTTGTCTTGCTAGGAAAACTATTATTTTCCCCTGTAACTATAACTTGGTGCCAGCAGCCTGCTCTGTAGTTTGGATCATGCTTTGAGAAGAATAATTTTCTTGAACAAATATTCATTAAAGAATAAGGCAAGCAATGAGAACTGCCAACTTCGATGCTAGGCCGGGGAGTTAGAAAATGACATGGCTTTTATTTTTAGCTGTCTTGCTTGTGGTTTTGGTTCCCCTCTTTGCCATCGCAGGTGCTTAGAATAACGGCTTGGAGTGGTGGTTACTCTGTAAAGGACAATGGGACTGAGCATGAGTAAAGAGCAGCGAGTACTGAGTGGAGGCAGAAGTAAAAGACTTCATACTCTCTTGGAGCTTCCGAGGCCAAGTTGACAGGAAGGTCTCTGGGTGAATCAGTTACAGCCTCTAGCTACTGTCCTTGGATGTGTTTTCCACAGGATTTTATAGTGGTGGGAAAGGCTGTGTGGATGAGAACTCCCCTGTGTGGGCTCTGCTCCCACAGGAATGTGTGGCAGAGGATACGTGTGCAGTTTTGAGTCCAAGATCCCATTTTCTTCCTCTTCTTCTGGCAGTACTAGTCTTAGCTGCTCTTGGGGGAAATCTACATGGGTACCTCTGTATTTCTTTAAAAATACTTCTGCACCCCTTTCGTAATTTCAGCTTGAGGCATTTGTGTCTGAGTTTTCTGGCTGCCAGCACCATAAACTTAGGCTCAGACCTGTCTCTGAGAATACATATTGTCCTGTTCTCTGAAAGCTGGTTGAGGATGTCTTTTCTCTCCCCACTGCTGCAATATTAATAGTAACTTCTTGGCACTTCAAACTTAAACAAGTGGAATGTGTATATGCACAAAGGCATGCCTAAGAATGTAATACTCTCATTGGCATCCAGGAATTACAAGAGCGAGCCTTTTCTTGGCTACCCTTCTCTTGTCCAGTCTAGAAAATACCTTGACACTTCGAGAATGGAGCTTGAAACACTGGTCCTTTAGTTGCAAAACTACAAACCAAAAACTCCTTAGCTACAAGTGATGCTGGTATCAACTCTCCTGCATGTTCTGTAGTGACTGCACTAGTGCTGATCTGTCTTTTCCTGTTCCATTTCCCTACCCTTGTTTAGTAGCCACAGGGTTATCTCTGCCTTGGGTTATCTCTGTTTCTATAAACAATTCACTACTTAAAAGATTTATCCTAGAGCAAAAAAGGCTGGTGCAAGAGTTTGTGAATTTTTCCCTTCTCCATCCAAGCCAGATGTCCTGGATATAAATTCTGCTGCTGAATTCCTGTGACAAGGTGCAGGGGTTTAGGTGGTTTGGGTTTTTTTGTGTGTTTGTTGGGTTTTTTTTAAGGGCTTGGGGGGCTCATGCTGCTCCCTTTAAGTTATTTAAGTTGTTTGGTTCATCATATTTTTTAAAAAAAAGGATGGCTGTACTTGATTTCCAGTGGGACTTTTCTTGGCTGATATAGCCAATTAAAAATAACCTCCTTGGTCACTGGTGACCTTGATGGCAGTGTCAGTATTTGGAGTGCATATCTAAAGTGCAAGGCTGACATGGAGTGAGAATAGGAGGATAGAATAAATTTCCAGGAATAAAAGTGAAAGAGCGCACAGATAAATAGCTGCCATTACTAGTAAAGAGATTCTGAGTTCAAGGTCAATTTTGTAACTTATTAATGACCTGTACTGGGCTGTTCTACTGGGCCCTCTGCAAATGCCAGGCTGGGCAGAGCCCCGAAAGGCTGGCAGCTGGCCTAAGTTTGAATGTAAAGTTGTTTCCTTATGAAAAGGAATAACACAGTCTCCTTGAGTTTTCAGTCCTAAGTAAGTTCAGTGTTCTTATCTGTTCCCTTGCCCCCGGGTTTGTGTGACAAATAGTCCTAAAAACACAGGCAGAGCCTGGTGGCTGGTTTTCCATTTGATAGTAGCCAAAGAGCTGGAAAAGCAACACCACAGCAGTGAGATGCTCACAGGTTTGGAAGGGTTCACACAGATTCTCTATTTGCAAAGGAAGGCATCTGCCTCTGCTGCGGACGAGTTAACGCTCTCCAGGCATTGTTGCTGCAGGAGTTTCTGAAATCTCCTTGTTGCTGTAACTTGTTTAGATGTGACTTCTATTTGCCTTTTTTTCTTTCATTGATGAACCCCAACTTTGTAAACAACCCCAACTTTGATCTTAAGATGGGGAGGAAATTGTTTGTAGCATTGAAAGGTATCTGCAGTCTTTGGGAAAAACACTTAATGAATATTAGCATATTTTTTCCATGAACTTGTGCTGGATTTCATCTCTGCTTTCTTTTCATGTAGCCTTGGAGCCCCCCCCCCCTTCACTTTGCATTTACATAAACCTGCTTTTGACTCTTGTTTTCAGGTCACCTTCTTGTTCATGCCCACTTCTAGCAAGTAGGTAAACAAGGAACAGCTTATCACGTGCTTGGGGGCTGGATCATCTGGTGCTCAGGTAGTGCCCCCAAAGTGGGCTTGGCTTCAGTGAGAAGCACACCAGGGGAATACCTGTGTTTGGCTCTTTCTCTGATAAGGCTTGTCTAAAATTGTCAGGGTTCATTGGCTTCTGGAGATGACTTTAATCATTAACTAACCCCTTTATGGTGCTGCAAACTCAAAGGAGGATGTTTTTGAGTGAAGCTAGCTAGGGCTTTGACTTGGGACTTTCCCTAGCTCCTGTGTGCCTGATGGAATTCATACAAGGGATTATTTGCCTCATAACTGCTAAGGACAGAGAGGTTTCCTGATGGGATTGTTGAGAGCCAGAGCTCTAAGCACTCCACTTTCCACAGCCAGCTTTTCAAGTGGACAAACCCACATCATTCTGCCCTGGGATACAGACCTTCAAGGCCAGGCTGGATGGGGCTTTGAGCAATCTGGTCTAGTGGGAGGTGTCCCTGCCCACGGCAGGGGGTTGGAACTTGATGATCTTTAAGGTCCCATCCAACCCAAACCATTCTACAGCTCTACCATAGGCAGCTCTACCTATTCAGTCTCTCAGACTGTCCTTTCCATGTATGTTCTTTAGTTAGGACAGGGATTTGTGTAGATAGATGCCCCGTGTGCAGTACCATCTTGCTGCCCTCCCACAAAACAGGTAAAGGAAAGGGGGGGGCGGGGGGGGCTGAAGGAAAGGGGAGGGCAGTGCTTGTCATCTCTTTGTGCTGCCAGAGATCGCTTCTCTAGGGAAAGCTTTGTAAGCAAGGGCAGGAGGGTATCTGTCAGATCAGTAACATGCTTAACACCTCAAGTTGTGTGTACCAAGTTGTATGATGACCAGAGTTTAGACAGCAGCTACGTCAGTCTGACTTGGTTCCTTTTCCTGTCCCCTGGTCTGAGCCCCCTCTGTGTACCTTCCCAAGAGTCAGCTGGAGATGGAGAAGATCTCTTGCTTCTGGAGTCCCTGTATGACACGCAAGTAACCTTCCATCTGCCTGAGATTTTTCAGGGCTGTTGCAGCTGCTGAGCCTTTTAGGCCCTTGTTGTGTACAGGGGCATCAGCTGTTCTGTCCTTAGTACCCTTTGCTCTGGAGTGTTGGGGGAAAAAAAGTAGCTCCAAGTTCAGCATGCCAGCCATGGGGCCTGCAGCCTGGCTGCAAGTCCTGACCTTCCTCCTGCTTGGCTCTCCAGCAGCAGAAGCTGATCTGCAGCCCCAGGAGAAGTGGTTGGTGGATGCCTGCTTGTCTCCTCTGTCCACTCTCTACTGGGAATCACCCTGGAGAAAGAGTTCTAGGGTTTTTTCTCCCAAAGGGGCCACAAAATTGAAACGAGGTCTTCTTCCCTATACTTCTTAAAATAAAAAAAATGTCGCAGGGAAGTGCCTCTTATGCCACATAAAAACTAGTTGCATACTTGGAACTGGTGTGTAGGTAGTTGCAATGACCACCTACTGAGCCTGTCAGACATCAGGTGTTACCCATTCTTGGGGACAGGAATGTATATTTGGGTACATATATTTTGGGCCTTGTTCTGTGTGAGCTGATGAAAATAAGGATAGAAGGGTTTGGTCTTCTCCCTGCATGGGCTCTAGGTGACTAGTAGACTAGAACAAGTGACTACTAAACTAGAAAAAATGACTGGCTATACTGAAATGTTCTTCTGTCTAAAGGCATCATCTTTCTCAGTAGGAAGTTGACCATAAGAACATGGCAAGGAACATCATGCACATGTGAGAATGTAAAAGGGAAAAAGGCTGGCAATCTTGACACCAGGAATTAGTTTTGTTTCCAGCACACTTATCTAAGAAGAACATGGTATCACAGCTGGACGATTCCTATGAGGACTCTCTCCAGCCTCCCTGAATTTTGACTAGCTTGATTAACCTTCTCATAAACTTACATACTACTGCTTTTTCATAATCCAATATGCAGCCAATATGCTTGTTTTGTCTGTGCATCAGGAGACAGTAAATTTCAGTTTGATTGGAAAAGAATGTTATTGTGGACTTGGAAATGTGAAAGTTGCATCTGCTCTCTATAGGTGCCTAGTGAGTGCATACTCTGGATGTGCAGTTGGACAGCAACATATGTTTATGTATTAGGAATTTATGTGTTTTGTGCAAGAATTATGGGGTGTGAGAAAGGAGATTTTTATCCTGGTGTAAATCTCTGCTCCCACCTAAGAAGTACCAGTGTGTTCTCATGCAATTTCACTGTACTGTCAAAGCTTTTTGACCATGCCTCCTTTCTGTGGCTCACCCTTACTGCTCCTCTAAGACTATGGTGATGCTGCAGCCTGTGTTGTGGGACTTGGGAGACCTTCATGTAGTGTTTTAGGTTGAGCAAGTTCAAGCACCAGCATCCACTTGGGATTCTAGACAGTTTGCACAGACTCCATGGATGTCTGTGCTGCTGGGACTTGCTGCTTCTGGCCCTTGAGCCAGCAGTGTCAAAGTCAGCACAAGACGTGTGTCCAAATGGGTTGCAGTAAAGGCACTGAGTATAGTCCCAGTTTGATTTCTCTAGGATAGGACAAATGTGGACTAACACAATGAATTGAGCTCACAGAGGTAAGGGTGCTCTTCATCCATACACTTTATTCCCTCAGGAAAGAAGGCAGTGATGGATTCCAGCCCATTCCTGTCAGAGGCCAATGCAGAAAGAATCGTGAGAACCTTGTGCAAGGTCCGAGGAGCGGCACTGAAGCTGGGACAGATGTTAAGCATCCAGGGTAAGTGGTAGCACAGGTCCTCAGACCTATCTTCCTTAGTGCAGCCAGGTAGGGCAACTGATTTCTTGTGACAAGTAATCAGCTCTCTGGCATTAGTGTCAAGTGAATGTGGATAGCCTAGACAGGTGGCTCCCTCATGTGAGGGCAGTGAAGGAGATGTGTTTCACAGATTAGACAGAGTTGGAAGGGACCTCTAGAGATCATCCAGTCCAACTTTCCTGCTAAGCAGGATTGCCCAGAGCACATCACTCAGGACTGCATCCAGGCGGGTCTTGAAAATCTCTAGAGAAGGGGACTCCATGACCTCTCTCAGCAGCCTGTTCCAGTGCTCTGTCACCCTCAATGTAAAGAAGTTTTTTCCTCATATTTTAGTGGAACTTCCTATGTTCCAGCTTGTGCCCATTGCCCCTTGTCCTATCGCTGGAACCCCTGAAAAGAGTCCAGTTCCAACATCCTTCAACCCACCCTTTAGGAACTTGTAAACATAGATAAGGATTCCCCTCAGTCTTCCTGAGGCTAAAGAGCCCCAGCTCTTTCAGCCTTTCCTCATAAAGGAGGTGCTCTAATCCCTCAATCGTCTTGGTTGCCCTATGTTGGACTCTCTCCAGTAGTTCTCTGTCCCTCTTGAACTGGGGAGCCCAGAACTGGATGCAGTGTTCCAGTCGTGGCCTCACCAGTGCAGAGTAGAGGGGGAGAATGACCTCCTTTGACCTACTAGCCACACTTTTCCCTATGCAGCCCAGGATTCCATTTGCCCTCTTGGCAACAAGGGCATATTGCTGGCTCATGGAGACCCTGCCACCCACCAGGACTCCCAGATCATTTTCCTCAGAAGTACTTCCCAGAAAATCCACCCCTAACCTATACTGGTGCTTGGGGTTCTTCCTCCCCTGGTGCAGGACCTTACATTTGCCCTTGTTGAACCTCATGAGGTTCTTCCTTGCCCAGCTCTCCAGCAGGTCCACGTCATGCTGGATGTCAGCACAGCCCTCCCAGGTTGGTATCATCAGTGAACTTGCTGAGGATACACTCTGTCCCCTCATCCAGATCATTGATGAAAATGTTGAACAGGACTGGGCCGAGTATTGACTCCTGGGGGATGCCACTGGTTACAGGCTTCCAACTTGACTCGGCTCCATTAATGATAACCGTCTGAGTTCTGTCACACAGCGAGGCGTTTGATTCAGTTCAGTTTAATCCCAGTACAAAATAACTAGATGTGTGCACTATATTATCACTTTCCCAATGTCCCTGTTGTGTCAGGCACACAAGTGAAATTAGTTGAAAAGAAGGTGAATTTTAATGCTTGTGTTAAAATCAATTGTGGAGAAGCAGAGCCACGTCACACTCTGTACTCGGGTGTCCTGCTATAAAGGAGGAGAACAATGACAAGAACACGATCCTGTTCTTTGTTCATCAAAAGCAGTCAAGGTTATATCCATAACCCTCTCCCACTGCAGCATGTTTATGGTTTACGTGCGTGTTGGCCCTGAAGCTTTGCTGGAAAGGCCAGTACAACCGATAAGATTATCAGGTATAAAGCACTTGTTTTCATCTCGAGGAGACTTCAAACTGGCACTTATTCCACTGGGCTCTGAAGTCAGTGACCACAGGTCAAGGCATGAGTGTCATCAGGGTCTGCACTCTGTCAGGTTACTCCTGGGAGATAGCAGGTGTACTGAATTCAACCCTTATCTGGACCTCTCTGCTTTGCCTTCCTACCCAACTGACGGGGAAGGAAAGAACCAGCCAAAAATAGCTGTTACGGTTGTCTGGAAATAGCTTTCAAGATGTCACTGAAACCGAGTCAGTGTCTGAGTGTTTGAAGTACTCAGCTTGCTTGGCTTGTGCTTCTACTTGAATTTTTGTAGGTGGTGACTGATGAGGCTGGATCTGGTATTATTGTATTAAATATCTTGGACTACCCAATACAGCGAGACCAGCTCACTGTTCTTGAGAGTCCTGATTGTGGCATTTTGTTGTTCTTCATTTGCTAATCCCTTGGTTTAGGCTGGTGGCAATACTAACAGAGCTAGGGGGAAGGCAGTGGCTGCTTTGTCAAAGGCTGCCACCCAGATGCTGTTTTCTTACCCTCTAGAAACTGACATATGTCAGTGACTGGTGGTTCCCAGTGCAGGTCCAGGAGGAGCTCCCGTGCTCCTGGCTTTCTGTGGCCAGTGCTTCTTGTAAGTGTAGTGAGGGAGCTATGTCTGGAAATTGCCTCTGAAGTCAACTTGTCTACCATAGGTGGAGATTTTTTAAAAATTCTTTGGGTGATATTGAGTTGCCCCTGATGCGTGCATGGAGACTGGTCACAGCTGCCCAAGACTTGGTTGGGAGTGAAGATGGAATAGCTGTGAAAGCCCAGCTCCGAGTAGCAGAAATGCTCTGGATTTTTGATGCTTGCCTGCTGTCTCCTAATGTTACAGAGGTTTGGCAGGAGTGTCCAACACTTGCCAGTTTACTTCACTTGGATGTCAAGAGCAAACAGGCCTTCACCAATCTTAATGGTGCTGCCCAGCCCTTGTTTGACTCTGGTGTGTGGGATGCTGTGAAGGCTGGCAAGGACACAGACCTCTGGTAACCTTGCTGAGGGACAGTTGTGGTGAAATGGGTTAGACACTTCCAGCAGCGCTAAGCATTTAGATTTTCTGAGGGCTTCACACATTTACTGCCACTTTATGGGCTTCTCTGTGACCTGTTGAGTCTGAATTGTCATCTTCTATTAACAGGGATGTGTGCTAATTGAATGGGGGCTCTGTGTTGCTTGGTCCAGGTGCAGCTGAGCACCTGGGAGCTAAACAGCCCAGAAGTTACAAAGCAGTGTCCTTAAAAACCTTGATGTCTGCTTCTGAGGGTGGGTGGATTTGTTGGGGACCCAAGCCCCTGAAAGTCATGCACAGAAAGGATGCCAAGGACCCCAAACCATCCTGTGTCCCAGTGCATAGCTTTGGAAGGTGTTAGAAAGGCAGCTGTGTTTGCCAGTTGAGAGAGCCCTGCCTTGACTCTCGCTTTGTGTTTTCATCCAGTAAGGTCTCAGCAGTTCACCACAAAGACATATAGTCCTGTTCATTGGCGTATTGTAGACAGAGGCAGCTTGTTTTGTCAGAGCTGCCTCTGCAGCATGACTACTTTTTAACATCACTGAGTTTCTGTACAGTCAGTCTGGATTTACAGGGTTCTCAGCTCTTTGGTGTTGTGCTAATGACCAAAGTAGTGGTGGTCACGCAGCTCCAGTTAAGAATGACTTCTCAGACTAAGGGCTGAAATACCTTGTAAGGTTTTCAGATGTCGGCAATAAGAAAAATAACAGAAGTAGATCCCAAATGCCTGTGGCAGACCCTGATACGTTGATGCAAATGGCTTCTTGGGAGCGGAGTCATTTTTAGTGAGCCTGTTCTCTCTCTGCAGAGTCATCCTAGGAGGCACAGGTTATCATGTTACAGCAGGATGGCTGATACTTTCATGTACCTTTGAGAATAGTTTTTATAATGCTCAGAGGCTTGGCAGTGATATACAACCAATGATAGAGCAGAAGTTTGGTTTGGTGTCTGGAGTGCAGATGCAAATGCAATGTCAAGCCTTTCTGCAGGGTTAGAACGTCCCAACAGGAGTTTTATTCCATGCTCCTGCAAAGCCTGTTAATCTCTGACTTGCAATGATGGAATGGGAGCTCCTCTTAAAAGCTCCTGGTGATTCCACAGTGGGGTTTTGTTAGTCCTTTTAAATGCTGCTCGTGGTTTCAGTGGGAATTTCTAAACAATGCTGAGTATTAATGTTATGTCTCTGCATTATGTATCTGTTCCTTTCCACCCCTCTTCTTAGTATTCTTAAGGGAGCTGTTTGTTTCCTGTTTCCTAGAATAGCCTTATGGTTGCTCATGCATCTGTAAATGCAGAGGAATGATGGATTTTTATTTGAATGTCACAAGTGCACATGCAGACTGAGTTTTCAGGATTAAGGCTGGTAGCCCGGGCTTTTTTCCAGTGTTGTGAGAGTAGCTGATAAATTTAGGTTCTCCATAAGCCTTTATGATATGAAAAGTTTGCCGGAACTGGTGTTTTTTTTCTGGGCTGTTGTAGAAGCCTTTGCTTAAAGAAGAGGACTAATCTTTCAAAATACCCTTCCCCCTCTTCTTTCTTATGAGTGTAAATATTTGCTTGCTAAATCCTTCTGACTCTTAAAATAACTTTTGGCTCAGCTGTATTTTATTCTACCTACTTGTAGCTGCTTTGCATTTATTTAGGTAGCTGTTTACTGTAGCAGATGCTGAATCTTGATTCCTCTAAGAGTTGGATACTTGTGTAAGCAATGTTTTAAAGCATGCTATGAACCTGGGAGAAGTGGGATGGCATTCCTCCTGTGTCCTATCCTTCCATGACATGGTGGCCTCTCCTGGAGAGGAAAGCGGTGCGGTGTCTGGAGCTGCCCCCTGCTCTCTGCAGTGCTGCCAGGGAGCACTATGACAACTGATGCTTAATTCTAAAGTCTAAAAAGCTTTTCAGCATGCTCTCTAATGTGTTTCTATTTCCTCTTTCCCTTGGTAATTGGGAGGGTGCACACAGAAACTTTCTCCAGCTGCAGCAGGAGGGTGGCTTAGGAGAGGTCTGGGTAACTCACAGCTTTTTTGCAAGAGTGAAAAGGAAGGAACAGCTTTTTCCCTTTATTTTGCTCCTTGTGCACAGGACTCCTGTTTGTCTCCTTTCGAAAGCCTCAGGAAGTGTGCCTCGGGGGCTGCTGCTGGGTATGGAGAGTTTCTGAACTAGAATTATTTCCAAAACCTTCACCAGGGTGTGCTTTGGAGCAGTACAACCCAGCTTGTCTGAGTGCAGGTGTTTCCTTGTGTGCTGAAGAACTGGAGAATGCAGTGTCCATGCTGACTGCCATGTGCTTTTCCCTTGGCAGATGATGCCTTCATCAACCCCCATCTCCAGAGGATTTTTGAGCGGGTCCGTCAGAGTGCTGATTTCATGCCGATAAAACAGATGATGGTGAGGAATGTTCCTTTCTGCTTATCAGGGGAGGAGGGAAAATAACAGAATAAATGTTACTTGTGGCATACCCCAGTAAGGGAGGTGGCTGGGGATTTTAAAGAGTATTCTTTCAATAAATGTTGCATATTTTCAATTGTTTGTGACATCTGATTCCGTATCTCTATGTGCTGCTGCTTCTCTCCAAAACATTTGAAGCTTAGTTCTAGACAGAGGGAAAAATGTGGGATTTTTAATGTCCTGAGACTACGCTGATGGAACAGGATGTTGCATACAAATATGATTATAGGGTCTCATTGAATGTAGGCTTCTCTTTGCTTTCCTCTCTCTTAGATGTTAAACCAATGTCTAGAAGTGCCTATATCCCATTTTAGAAATAGATTTGCAAGCCTTAGTTTGATGGAAAGTTAACAGCAACTTTGTCCTTACCATTTTGGTTAAATTTAACTCACCATCAAGAAGAACCAGAACAAAGCAAACTAAGTTTGCTTTCCCCAATGTACATGTTTTCTCTTTCTCTTCCCTCTGTGAATTAAGATGTGAGGGGTGATGCAAAAGGAACTGCCAGCACCACTTATCTTCTGAGAGACACTGAGCAGACGCTTAAATGTGGCAGTCTGGCAATGTAGCAGATAAGCTGTTAAAGCAGACTGGGATGTTTAATTGTCAGTATTACCTTAAAGAGTCACTCTTGCATGCCTGGATTGCTTCTGCTCAGCTTGGCAATATGATGAAAGAAGAGAAATAATGAACTTTTTGCATGTTTTCTGGAAGATAACAACAAGTGGCATCCAAAAGGGGAGTTTGTATTACTAAGGCTAAGGCAGTGGTGTTTGTGCCCGAGATCTCTGTCCTTTACACCTAAGCAGCAGACCGTCATGCAGATCTGATCACCATCTGATCAGTGCTGGGGGAGCACTGCTGGTTGGACCACTCCTTGTGATGGCATGTGACAATAAGGAGCAAAATACAGTCTAGAAATCAGGGTGTGGGTACTTGGAACTGCTATAGGCTCTGTGAGTCACCTTAGAGAAATGTGATTTCCAATAATTAAAACCTTAAATCTTTACTTCCCATGCCCTGATGCTTGCTTTTTTTTTTGTAGAAAACTCTGAACAATGATCTTGGCCCCAACTGGAGGGATAAACTGGAGTCCTTTGAAGAACGCCCCTTTGCTGCTGCTTCGATTGGTCAGGTTCACCTGGCACGCTTGAAAAATGGGAAAGAAGTTGCCATGAAAATCCAGGTAGGCTTTATGTACCAGCCTTGTTGCCTGTCTGTGCCCCGTAGAAGGGCAGGGAAACTGTATAGTCTGTTTACTGTGAGATGGATAAGAAACATTTTAATGCAAGTGAAAATTCGGGCCCAGCGGTATCTTACTTGGTACAAGCAGAAGGGAGAAAATGTCTTGCAGCCACTATAACCACTGCAGCGTGGGGATGATGGTGGTGAGGGGCTGCTTGTACTAGTAGGGCTGTATACGATGGTCCTGTCTGTTCCATAGGTCAGAGCCCCCTTTGGGCTGTTCATGTGCCTCTTCCTGGCCACAGCTCAGGTTAAAGAGGACAGGCTGAAGGAGCTGGGGTTGTTCAGCCTGGAGATGATAAGGCTCTGGTGAGACTGGAGCAGCCTTCAAATAACTAAAGGGGCTACAGGAGACATGGGGAGGGATGGGGAGAGATCAGGGAGGGGAGCCATAGGACAAGGGGTAATAGTTTTAAACTGAAAGAGGGAAGATTTAGATTAGCTATTAGAAAGAAATTCTGCCCTATGAGGGGGATGAGTTACTGGAACAGCTTGCCCAGAGAAGCTGTGGATGGCCCAGCCCAGAAGGTGCTTGAGGCTGGGCTGGATGGGCCTTTGAGCAACCTGGTCTGGTGGGAGGCGTGGCACTCAATGATCTCATGGCAGGAGGTTGGCACTCGATGATCTCTAAGGTGCCTTCCAACCCAACCCATTCTATGATTCTGTGACTGAGCAGTGGCAGTCTTAAAACCCAGGAGGGTATTCACCAACTCACACTAAAGCTGCCAGCAGCTTTGATCAGGTGTTTCTAACAGAATTGAGTTCTGGCGGTGAAACCTCTTGCACAGCACTGTTCATAGTCCAAAGGAATGAAGTCCCTTTCTGACTAAGCTGGTCCCAGACAAAGTAGGTCATCTGGTTGGTGGTTTTGGTGAAGTAGGGAAACTTTAGAAGCAGTATGGATGGGTACTGGGGTCTTAGGCCATTTGTGTCCAAAGTACTCCCTGAAGTTAGGCCAGTGTAAAAGCAATGGGAAGTTAACATGTAGCATCAGCACATATTCTGTTCCACAGCAGCACAGGCTTGATGGGCAAGGTGAAAAAGAACAGGAGGAGGCACCTTTTTGCTAGGACAATGATGGAGCCTCACTGCTTGCCCTGCTGCTGTGGATGGGACACTCTGGGGCCATCAATAGCATGTGCTTTCAGCTGTGCTGGGGACATGACCAACTGCCATCTCTGTGTGTGTTGAGATTTGTGTGTCTGAGAACCTCTCATGTATTGCAAGAGTTCCTGTCAGATGACCTGAAGAGGCCATTCTGGTCGCAAGGAGCTGCCTCTCAGCCTAGTTCTGTCCCGAGTTTTAGATGCTGGGCTTTAAATAAGCTTTTAGAGGGGTGTGTGGCTTGGGTATGCCCTGGTTTGTTGCCAGGCTGTACGTGCCTGTGTTGTGGGGGTCAGCGGCTACTGAGCTGGAAAGTGTTTGTTTTATCTTACTCTGTACAACCAGCTATCTAATCTCAACACTGCTTTCTCCCATTCTGTCCTGCAGTACCCTGGAGTCGCCCAGAGCATCAACAGTGATGTGAACAACCTGATGACTGTCCTGAGCATGAGCAATATTCTCCCTGAAGGTAAAAAAGACAGAGACCCTTGGCAGGCCCTGTGTTCCCGCTGGCATGCATTGAGTTCTGCTAAACCCTTTCAAGCACGCTTCTTTCCATAGACTGGGGGGAGGAAACAGCCTCAAGGAAATGGTGAAAAAGACTTAAGAACTGCTATTGCTGCCCAGGAGATCTGTGGAAAGCAGGAGGGGCACTGGGGGCAAGGCCAATTTAAGGAGCCACGCTGTGCTGCCCTCTCCTGCTGCAGAGCTGCCACTGCCTTTGCTGGGCATGTGCCTGTTCCAGTATCCACTCAGATGCATTTCCCCCTTTTTTTTTTTCTGGCCATGAGTAATGTGTACTTGCCTCTGAGTGCTCTTTATGGTGACAGACTCATAGGGTATGTGTTATAGTATAAAGTGTTGGGGTATACTCTTGATAGTTTTTTAGGCAGCGTTCAGGTGAGGTGCTCCTGCTTTGTCCCTGTTACTTTCTGGTATGTTTGGTAGAACTCATTCTTCACTGTGCTGCTTCCTGTAGCCCTCCATGCCTGCCATTCACTGCTCTTCCCAGTCGGTCTCTGTTCTTCCTGTCAGAGTAGTGTAGAGGTAGAGAACCATCAGACGTGGAGCCTGCTCAGCTCAGTGTCTTAACACAGGATAAGTCTCTTTTTCCCTCAGGGAATGCAGGACTTAATACTCCTTTTTCCAATTATCCGCCCGCATCAGCTGTGAATCTTAGTGGGATTTTACAAATACTGTTTTAAAATCAGGCTGGGTGCTGAAAAAAGCTGAGACTATTCTCTGTGGTGGCTGGGCAGGGCCCTGCAGAGGCTGCTGTGGCCCCAGCTGTGTGTGGCCCAACAAAGTAGATTGATTTTTTTCCAGCTCGAGACTGAGAAGACTAGACTTGGCAACTTAGGCCCTGCCTACACGCTGCTGCAGGTCACTCTTAGTCATGCTGACTGTTTCTGCCTGTCAGTGGCTGCTCCCAGTTGTAAGCAGCTATGGTTTGGAGCCTTTTTTTTTTTTAACTGCTTTTGCTTGGGGTGGTGTTTAGGTCCTTCTGCTCCTTTAGGTGTCTGTCTGCACAACCACGCCAACACCAGGAATGGCAGCCTTGGGCTGTGGGGTAGGAGCTGTGGGAGGATGGAACCCTGCTGTAGAACTGTGCAACCGTGATTTAGGAGCAGCTGCAGAACCTGTATCTAACTGGAAATATGCTTTGGCTCTTGTATTCTTCATCTTGGAGTTGGCTGGATGAGCAGGTTACTCCTGCAGCTCTGGAAAGCTTAGGCTGAGGGGCTCCCTTTTTTTTCCTTTTTTTTCTAAGCCTCCTCTCTTCTCTGCTGTTTGACTTTCAGGTTTGTTCCCTGAGCACTTGATTGAAGTCCTGAGCAGAGAGCTGGCCCTGGAGTGTGACTACCAGAGAGAAGCTGACTGTGCAAGGAAATTCCAGTACGTTTAGACAATTGCCTTCAACCCCTCCCATCTGTGTGTGTGTGAAACACAGGAGGGTTTGCTTCGCTTCAGGGATGATGGGGAGCTCTGGGATGTAGCACAGGGGAAAGGTGTGTGTTTGTGGCCTGAGCTGTCCCCTAGAATTGCCACCCTGTCTCAGTCAGGTTTGTTTTCAGTCAGCTGGAATATTGACAGTGTATCCTTTTTCCTTCTGCATCAGCCTGTCCATTTTGCCACCTATGAAAGTACTGCAGATTGAGACTACTGAGAGAAAAAATGTCTCTTAGAACTACTGAGACCAGGTTGCAGTGCTGTTCTGGGCAGCCTTATCTCAAGCCTGTTGTAAGCTTCTCCCATCCTTTAGTCTGGGAGGTTCTTCAACAGCTTTCATACAGTAATTAACACCAGTGGCACTGCCTGCTCCTGGCTCGCTTTAGCAGTGGGGTCCATATTGGTTTTACATGAAGGTTGGACCAGGGAAAGCTGCTTGGAGGCTGGATGTCTCTCCTTTCCCTCTGCAGAACTGCCCCTGTGGCATTGTTCCCCTTGGAAAAGGCCCTGAAGTGGGGTGAGCAGAGGAACCCCTTAATGTACCCCTCCTAATGTCACTGCTCTGGCTGGAGATGTCACCTCAGGAGCTGGCAGCCACTGTAAGCTGTGTGGTTTCTGGTGATTTGATCCCTACTGTAACTGCTGAGGGAAACAGCTCTTGGCAGCCACAGCCAGGGTGTGAGGAGAGGAGGTGTGAAGGGGCTGTGTGAGGTGTTGCAGAGGGGCCTGGCTGCTCTCGAGGTTCTTAACTTTTTCCTCCTCTTTCTCTATCCCCTAGGGAGCTGCTGAAAGACCACCCCTTCTTTTACGTCCCAAGAGTAGTGGATGAGCTGTGCAGCAAGCACGTCCTGACCACAGAGCTGGTGTCTGGCTTCCCCTTGGATCAAGCTGTCGAGCTGAGTCAGGAGATTCGAAATGAGGTACTATGGGGTGGTCTTGCTTCTCCCCTTGCTTGGCACAGCATGCTTGCCCTGCCTGATGGCTGATAGACCAGGGGTTGCTTCATGGAAGGGCAAACCCCAAGCAGTGTGATGTGAAGCTGGAATTGGGGATTGCCTGGAACTTCTTGGAAGATGTCTGTGTAGGGAATTTGGCAGTGGTGTTGCAATCTCCCAGGCTGGTCTATCATAGAATGGTTTGGGTTGGAAGGGGCCTTAAAGATCATTGAGTTCTAACCTCCCTGACAAGGGACACCTTGACCAGACCAGGTTGTTCAAAGCCTCATCCAGCCTGGCCTTGAACACCTCCAGGGATGGGGCAGCCACAGCTTCTCTGGCAACCTGTTCCAGTGTCTTGTTTCATCACCCACACAGGAAAGAATTTGTTCCTGAGATCTAATCTAAATCTCCCCTCTTCCAGTTTAAAACTGTTATTCCTTGTCCTATGGCTTCCCTCCCTGATCAAGTGTCCCTCCCCATCTCTCCTGTAGCCCCTTTAGGTACTGGAAGGGGCTCTAAGGTCTCCCTGGAGACCTCCCTTCTCTAGGCTCTAGGTGTTCTCTAGGCTGAACACCCTTGACTCTCTCAGCCTGTCCTCACAGCAGAGGTGCTCTAGCCCTCTGAGCATCTTCATGGCTGTCCTCTGGACCTGTTCCAACAGGTCCATGTCTAGACCTAGGTGCCAGCATTTGGCAGGGAGGGGGTGAATGGCAAGGGTGGCTGAAGGGCAGGTAGGCCAGCTGCGTAACTCCTAGATGCCCTGTTTCTGATGGCCTTAAGTCTGGGAGATACTGTCAGCTGGGGGAGAGAGGGGGGTCTTGTTTTGCAGCTGCTCTTTCAGGCAGGAGCACAGAATCATCTCAGTGTGAGTAGTTGAGTGTCATCTCCTGCTGTGGGACTGACCTGTGCTCTTGGTAAACAGGAGCCCCTCTGTTTACCCCCAGTGTGGGGACTGGGAGGCGTTGGTGCTGAATATAGCGAGGGATTGGAGTGCTGTGGTGGGACAAACAGCTGCTGTGGCAGCAGAAATAACTGTCCTGGTATTTGGATTTGCTGCTGCCTTGGTGTGAGGTGTCAGCTGTTAGCAGGTCAGTGGGGAAGAGGGCAGAATATGTTCCTCTAGATAAACAGATCTTGGCATCACATTGGACTTGAAGCTATGCCAGAGCTGGCTGCCTGTAGCCCGTTCTTAGGGCTCAGCTCTTCCTACGAGCTGCTCTATCATCAGGTCTGCTTTAAAAAGGCTGTGAGGTGGGGTGTTGCTGCAGGAACAGCCTTTCTTTCCTTTAAGTGACTGGCCTGGCTGACCCACAGCCTTCTGACCCAGCTGGCAGTGTCCTCTAGCAGTGTCTGGCTCGCCTTTGGTGCTCCCCTCCTCTTTGATATGATGTTTCACTTGGCTTTGCAGAAGATGAAGAGGGGCAGAAGGAGGATGGCAGTTCTGTTGAACAGGCTCTAGCTTCAGTATCCTCGCAGAGAAGCTTGCTGCAGTATATAATTCAGCAGTGGGCTCTCCAAGGACTCCTGCTCTAACTTTCCCTGTGCTTGTTGGTCCCAAGGTGTGGGTCTATTCCTCCTCCATCAAGCTGCATCAGCTCTGAGCCTAGCAGAAGACTTGGCTGAGGAATACATGGAAGGGGGGTGTGTGTCTCTAGTGAAGACACCTTTCAGTGATGGTTTGGTCCTAGCTCTATATGTTGTTTGGCAGCTTTAGAGGAAGAGATTCTCCTCTTCCCTTTCTCTGGGCCTTTAGCTTATGGGCCTTCAAATGCCCTGGGACATTATCTCATTTCCCCTGAGTTGCATTGGCTTCATTTTGGCCAACATCCTGCAGGACTTTCCACCAGGGTAGGCTGTAATACTAAAGATGTTCCTTTGCTCTCAAAGCAACAACAAGTGTGTAGTCAAAGCTGGGAAGGAGAAAGGCGGGACCAGGACACAGGTACCACCTGCCACTGGATGATCCCTGGAGCCAGATGTGGTAGCAGCATCACTGGAGGCACATCCAAGGCTGAAGTGGATCATAGAATCATCTGGGCCAGAAGGGACCTTCAAAAGT
>BJBW01003285.1:0-17255 GCA_004320125.1 Scolopax mira
TGCCATCAGAAACAGCCTGGAGCTGGTATCAGCAGCAGAAGAAAGGCGTATAAGTCCCTGACTCCAAAATCTGAGTATGAGATCAGGCACATTTCCCAGACATGACTGCTGAGGGCTTAGTGAGGTTGACCCAAGCTGTAGGGCAAGAGACAGGTCCACCTGGACCAGTGGGGAGCTGGAGGCCCCAAAAAGGTGGTAGATCCCTCTCCCCTAGCTCAACCTCAATTTAATACAAATTTCTAATGTCTAAGACCATAAGGTGTCACAGCCCACTGGGACAGGCACCACTGACACTGGTTGCTGGCCAGGGGACATCCAGCCACTTTCCTTCATGGCAATCTTAGGAAATGCATGTTGCTAGTGACCAGAGTGAGGTTTGCAGCCAGGGAACGCCTGCACAACCCATGCAATTAAAAAGGCCACAGGTATCCCCCACTGTGTCCTACCAACACACCTCCAAGCCAGGCGAAGGAGATCTCCTGGTGAGCATCAAGCCCACGTCCTCTCTTCCTAATCACCCTGTAGGGGGACAGTCTCAAGCCACCAGGCACACATGCCACCAGCACCCGCTGTGCCGGAGCAGCGAGATGGATGCAGGGAGGAGGAGGGACACCACAACAAACTATTTTTCTTTGCCTGAGTTCAAAGATGCATTTCAGCTGTCTACTTACTGCTCCAGTCGGGTGAAAGCTCCCGGTGTCTGAAGGGGCTTTCTTGCTTCTCTTGGCATTATGGCCAAAATATCATTAAGACTCCTGTAGCTGGAACTGAGCTGTCAGTAAGAGAGAGAACTCGACTGAAGGCATTTTTGCAACCAAGGGATTTTAATTTTTCCCCCTTCTTCTGCCTTATCCAAGAGAAAGAAATATAACAAAAAACCAAGACAGGGATTTTTCAGCTAAATTTATTTCTTCCAGCATTTGCTGCAACGGGGACACGTTTGGGTTTGCTGCTTGCTTGCTTGTTTTTTGCAGGGGTTTTTATGAGCTATTCAGATGAAATGTTAAGAAAAGCAATAGAGAGTAGAAGAGGCTGAAGAAGAGAGCTGAATGCTCTGGGCTCCAGACTCAGAACCCGAGGCTGAAATTCTTCTCCCAGTCACTTTGTTAGGGTAAAAAATAGAAGTGATATTGCAGTGGTAGTGATACAGTGAACTCCATAGGTTTCATCTGGGTTCATGTAGACAAAAAAGAATTAGATTTTACAACCTTAAAAAATATCTCAGCATGCTGAATAATTGCATTAAGTCTCTGAATGTTCCCACCAGGTTGTTCAGTGCTATAGTTCAGTCTATAGCTTGAACATTTAAGTCAAGAGATGATAAGAAAGAAAAATAAAGGAAAATATCACACATTTCCCTTCTGGTTTTAAAACTTCTAAAATTATACATAGGTCCCTTTCTGCAGCTTGATTAAAAGTCAAAGAGGAGAGTCTAGCACCATCATATGACTCCTGGACCTGGAGATTTAAGGATGGGATCCATGGGATTGCTGACCAGGCTATAGGATTTTGCAATTTATTTTTCAGCGAACAGATTTATTACCAGCAATGAGCCCAAACCAGGTATTCCCACAGCCCACCAGTTCTCCCCGAGCAAGGAAAAATATAGTTTCAAATCTAAATCTAGGGACAAAAATCCCCCACTGTCAGTCACTACACAACTTTTGAAAACAAAGGAGGTGCCCTCAGTCCACCAAATGCTTTTTGGGATAAGCTTTAACCAAAGAAATGTCTTTTTTGTCTTTTTTTTTTTTTAATACAGATCAAACCCCTAAGACAGAGCCCCAGTGCAAATTCCCTGATGCTTGTTTGACTTCATTAGCACAAAAGCAAATGAAGGCGCTTTCCCCATTGTCCTGCTCCAGTGGAAAAGCACTGAAAAGGCAAAGTACCAGTGACCTGTGGCAACTCTCCCAGGCTGCTCCATCAGAGGGACAAAAAACATCCCATTACCTCCACGTCTCTCAGTTGAGCTCTTTCAAGCCCCTTTTACCTGTTAACCTCCCATGGCTGTTTTGGGAAAGGTAGAGGCCGTGTCCCCCAGGGCAGGTAACAATCACATCTTTCCCAAAGGCCAACCGGGGAGAAGCGCATTGGAAAAAAATAATAAAATAATGTAGTTATTGCCTTTCAGAATCTTTGTCCACCTGACACTTGTTCTCCTGGACCTGATCATGGGCTGCAAGCCCCAGCCCACTGACTCATCCCTGTCCTGAAGCATGGGCCAAAGACAGAGCAGGGTGTGTTTGCTCTGGGGATGGTCTGGGGTTCAAAGTGTTAAAGTTTCCCACGGATCCTCCTTCTTCTCCACTGGGGTTTCTCTATTCCACGTCTTTTACTGAATACACAACAAAACCAGCAGGTGACACAAGATGCTCTAAAATCAACCTGTTGCTGAGCGGTCTGATGCCATGCTGGCCAAACCAAAGGCTGCTTCTGAAAAATCCCAGCCCTGTGCCAGAACACTTTTGCAAGGTCATTGTTACCTGATGTGAAACAACCGCTGCATGGGTCTGCAAAGGGAAAAACAGGTCTGCCAAAGGCTCCTTGGACAACACAAGATGGAGGCTCCACTCATCACCTGCCATCTCTGCTGTCCTCCCTTCCACTCTGCAGCGGCACAGACACTCTGAAGGGCATCATGAAAAGATCCCACCTCACTTTGCGGAGGAAGAAAAGAAAAGAAAAGAGCTTAGCTGTGGAGGGAAAGACAGCTACTATTTGCTATTCAAATCAGGAGTCACTTCTGGGCACAGGTCAATGAGAAAGGGAAACTTTCAGGCTGAAAGGATATGGACTTTGGAGATTTTCATCCAGAAATGGTGTTTACCAGCTTCATGCGCCCTCCGTGGGCAAACACACCCCGCAACACCGGGCAGACTTCAAAAGGGCTTTTCAGTGTGGCTGAGCAGAGGGAAGCTGGGGGTCTTGGGGGAGCTTAGCCAAAGATTATACACATCTCTCTGGTCGAGGACAAAGCTCCCACACCCGGGCAGCCAGAGACTGTGAGGAAACATGTTCCTCACAGAGGCGCAGTGGGTCAGGTGTGTTCAGTGGGCTGCAATGTCAGCAGAGGGTACCACCAGGTATGGCATCTTGGAGGTCATCAGTAGGTTTTCTCAAAGATTAAATAGGGTGCATGGCTGTTGGTGAAGGCTGGGATGAGGAGCAGCAGCAAGGAGAGGTTTGGGGCATCCCTCATGAGCTGGGTCCACAGGAGATGCTCTAAATGCCTCGGGTAAAACCATTCCCCATCTGACTGTGATCAGCCAACACGTGGCAAAAACATGTCGCGCTCAACAACCTTTCATAATGGGAAAATATCCAAAGAATCTGCCCAGACTCTCTCAGCGCACTGAGCATCAAAAGTGCTTCTTTTCAGCAAGTTTCCATGTGGGGGGCAGTTTCCTCACTTTATTTAACTTCTACTTTTATGCTATGTCAAGATATTTCCACAGCTTTGGTTTTATTTAATACCACGTTCGTGCCATATTAGGTATTTACTCATGTCCTTTGACGTCACAATGCCAGAATTATCCACAGATAATTTTGACTTCCCAGTGAGATTTGCACCAAACCACATTTCAAAGTGCTGGAATTCCCCTGGGGACAGAAATAGTGTTTTGGTTTTTTGCTGCTCCCCAGTCAGCTTGGAGGAAGGATCTGTGATGAGAGAAGATCCCATCCTTGTTCTGGGGCAGGGTCACAGCATGGGAGTGGACAGGTGGGCAACCCTGTCCATCCTTCCCTCCCTGCCCAGGTGCACCAAAGGGGTTAAGCCATGATAATGCCCCCCTCCTCTCATCAACAAGGGGTTCAGACTGTACAGGACACGATGGAAAAATGTGGATGCATATTTCTCCCGCTTCTCCAGAGCAAAGCACAAGTAAGGATTAAATTCTGGTGCTGTGACAACCCCACTTTTCGTCCTACTCATCCTCCAGGCAGGTTGATGGCTGCCAGACTAGGCACTGAAAGAAACCCAAAAATCCCTACCCTGACAAGTGTAGAGATACAAACCAGAAGAAGAAGTCAGTGAGTTTACTGGGTTTCCCGCAGCACCCAGGGAGAGGTGAGATGGGCACCACCTCATTGCTGAGACCCAAACCAGTGGGGTCCCCAGGGGACCACTGTGGTTCCCCATGATTCCCCCAAGCCTGGTGTTTTCCCACACTTGAAGTCAAGCAGCACTAAGCCACACGCACACCAAAGCCCCCAGGCCAAGCTGCAACAATCCTCCTACCTTCTGCAATTTTAAAAAGGAAGAAAAAAGGCAAGATTTGGCTCAGGTTTGGAGGGAAAGCTTGGCCTGACTGTTTAAAAGCTTGGTTACTCCTTGCTACCATACTTACACACACCCGTCCTTAAATTAATAAAGAACTGTCGTTAACGCAGTCAAAGTGGCTTCAGATGTGTGTCACTTCAACAGCCCATTATCAGCATGGTGTTTGTTTTTTCATATTGACTGTGTGTGTAATATAATCCTTGTTTATGATAATTGATTTTCCTTGGGCTGCCTTCCTGGGAATAATATGCACACTTTTTAACTCTCTTTTTAAAGATCAAATGGCATTTAGGCCTGGTGATGTGAATCTGAGTTGGTCAGAGCATTTAATACAATAAGAGTGAGCTTAAAGGAAAGCAGTTAAACCCTGGATATTTTTCTTATTGCCTAGCCTGAAACCCCTTGAATTGAGAGGGAAGTTTGCATCTATTTTCTTGTCGTCTATTTTAAAAGCTGTCAGAGTTGGTTAGTCTCTCTTAAAATTAGTCCTTTGGATCATCTTCTTACTAAAAACAAAATCTGAGCTTTTTTTTTTTTTTTAAAGCGATAGCGGATTAGGGCAAGAAGCTTTGTTTAGCTAAAGCGAGGGATTAGAGGAGATTTGCCCCCATAAAGTTGTGGTTTGATGGTGCTTTTATCCCTGGATGTTGCTAAAGCTGTGTTGCTTCAGGATTAGGAGCATACAAAGAGTCTCCTTGTGCTGTTTCACAGTCAAGAGAAAGACTGGGGGGAGAGGGAGAGACAGGGGAACACATGCAACAGAATTGGGAATTCCTTGGTCACACAAGTCTAAAGTTTAAACCCCCTGACGCAAACTTTGCTGGACATGTTGTGAATGCGAGATGGCCAGACCTCTAGTGGGAACGGTGGATGGTGGAGTGGAGGGGGTGAGACCGCCTGAACCTCCCAGCCTCCCACCAGTGACTCTCCTCCAAAATGAGTGAGATTTGGTTGGGGTGACCAAGAGAAAAGTGTAGAGAAGGCAAGACCTCGCTGTGGTTTGGCAGCATTTTTCCAGGGAGAAACCTGGGCCATCACCAGCAAACTCTGATGAGAAGAAGACACAGTGTTGCTCCAGACATTCAAACACCGGCCAGCCATGTCCTCAGCCAGCCTTTGGGAAATGCTTAAATGTTGGCATGTGCCAATGAGATGTCCCCTTCAACCAGAGCCAGGTCCTGGGCCAGCTCTGCCCTGAGTCTGAGATGATAGAGAAGAAGTGGGAAAGCCCCATGTAATGATACCCTTGCAAAACAGCTTTAAATAAAATAGAAAGAAATCAAGATCAGGCCCCAGGGGGTGATGGCACATCATTCCCCTGCCCCCAGACTTTCCAAGCATTAGGAGACAGCCTGGGGTTTTTGGCAGGAGGAGGAAAAGCCTCCAAAAACCTGAGATTTCATACATGTGAGAGATTTACCTCTACCCAAATCAAAATACAAGGGGGCTTTGCACTTGCCAACCCCTCCTGCGTGACAAGATCGTGTCAAAAGTAGGAGCGAGTGTCAGGAAAAAAAATAAACCCCAACTCAAACCCAACACAACTCCCGTCAGGCAGCTTATTTCCATCCCGTGGAAATTTATGTACAACCCCTTGCTTTTTATTTGTTTTGGGGAACACAGGGTTGTGCCTTGATACCCACAGCCCTTGTAGCAGAGCTTGTGGGAATTCACACGAGGCACCACATCAGGCTCCAGGGTATGTGGAGCCAAGTGAGATTCACAATACCCCTCCAAGGGAAACCCGGCTGTTCCAACACTTTTTCAGTCCAAACTACAGCTAAAGAAACAGGAGATTTCATTTCCTGTAGAATAGCAATCGGAAGGTGGAAGAAGTACACTTTAAAAAGTCAAAACATTTAATTAACAATTAAACAGTGCTCTGAAAGTATTTTCTATTTTTGTTTTTCCTTTGCATTGTCATAGGAAAATTGAATATGAATTTCTATGTATCTCTGATGCACTTGGAGCTTTAGAGCCCACTTTACCTCTTCTCCTCTAGCTCCTTCCTAGACAAGCTGCATTTCCAGTGCTGGGCCACAGGTCAGGCAAGTTCCCTTAATGCGTCAAAAAAGTCAAGCATATATATAAAGCACAATGACATCAGGGAGGTGTCATCTCCCATAAACACCACACCAGTGTGAGCCCTCACAGCAGAAATACAGCTCTCTGGCAGCAATGCTCCACTGGGAAATAACAACTTAATTTTCCTTCTCTTGACTGGTAAATACATGTTTTGCAACCACTAAAAAAAAAATGCCATATGCTCAAATTCGGAGTGGACCAACGCAAAGCGGTCACACCTTTCTTTATAATTTTTTCCAGTGGTGATATTTTAGCCCACATTCATCTTCCTAGAAGGGTGGTAAATTTGAGGGGCAAACACAAAAATCATCAATCAGTTCTCACAGCAAGCCCTCCTACTCCTTTTTGCTCCCTTCAGATCCGCAAGCTGGCATGGTGCCCAGGGCTTTTCCTTGCGTGATTTGGGGTGAAACAGAGGTACCAAGTCTCAGCAGCAGCTCACAGGCTGGGAGATGTAGATAATACCCTATGATCTTGGAAGCTCTTTAAAGCTGGTATCCCGCTCCTGCTGCTGGAAGGGAGCATGAGATGTGGATGGGACCCTGAGTGGGCTGGCTGATGACAAAATGACCACGTTACATGGTGTCATTGGACCCACAGTTTGCTGTGTAGCTAGAGGTGGTGGGATGGGTGGGATGTGCATCCTAGAGTGGGCAAAAGATGCTTGAAGAGCTGCTCCTCTGGAGGAAGGTCTTTCCTGCAGGCACTTGCGGCTCCTTGGTGGCTCCTTTCCACCACTGCACAGGGGAATGCCCTTCCCCTTATCTCACAGGAGCTGACCAGGAGGGTGAATAGAACTCCAGGCTGATGTGGGGTATAAATGTCATCTGTTTCCTGCACACCTGGAGGGTGAGTTTTTATCCAAGCAGTCCTCACCTCCATGGCCAGAGCAATGTCACTCGTTCACTCCCTCCAAGTCCATCCCCCCGAGCGTCACAACACAGGGAGATTTCAGTTCCCTGAGATTATTTTGCTATTTAAATTCTCTATCAGCTACTGCAAGAGGAACCATAAACCTGCAGGATAACAAAACCTTTGTGGTTGGGGAGAAGAGGCAAAAGCTTTTCTCTCCTCTGCACCAGCCTGGCAGCATTTTCCTTTCCTTGCGGGGCATTTGCCAGCAGCAGAGCGCTGTGACTTAAGAACAAACCTCCTTAAACAAGCATTTTCTCTCCAACATCTTTGCATCATATGACCTTCAAAACAAATCAGAAGGTAAAATAAACACATAAAAGCAGCCGGGGTATTTGGCCTGACTGAACTCCATCAGGGCTGCGGAGCTGGAGGAATGCATTATCAGTTCCCAGCAATTTTTGATTTTTCCCCAGTGTGGGACTGCAGAAGTGGCCTTATTGAAAGGCCAGAATCTGCTTCTATTTCAACCGGTGACAGGTACATTTATATGAAGTTGATTCCCCCTTGAAATTACCCAAGTTTAAAGAATTATCTGTCTGCAAGGGAAAAAAAAAAAAAAAAGGAAAGAAAACCATGCACCAGCAGTGGCTGTTCTGGATGACGTTCTGGGTTTGGAAATTACCTATTTAAGTCAATGAATGGGTTAGGAGGGGGCGAAGGAAAGGAAGGTAGAGTTTGTGGTTCTTAATCATAGCTTCGCAGGGTTTAGCTGCTCTCCCACTGTTGAAAAATGTTTCAAAAAGCAAAATAAATGATCTTCTAGTTGCTAAAGTATTGATTTTGCCTACGTTCAGTAATAAAGAGCAAGTCACCTGTAGGTAAAACTCTTGTAAAATATATTTGATACTATAATAGTCTGGAGATAGAGTTACATGCAGCTAGAGAGGCAGAGGGATGACAAATCATTTCTAATAAGGCGTTTACCTAACATATTTCATGTCATGTGTTACCCAAACCTAAATTCTGTCCTCCCCTCACAGAAACCCACTGCAGCAGTGGGGTGGCACAGGAGATGGCATCATGGTCGGTCAGCTTGGCTGGTGCCTGCAACCAATGCATCCCCACAGCAGGGACCAGTGCAGGGAAACTGGGTTGAAATGCTTCTTCCAGGTGCTCTAAACCTAACCCAAGGGCTGGAGCCACCATTGCACAAGTGCTGGTGGAGGTGGCCACCGGGCCACGCTCCTGATCTGCAAGGGAGAGTTGGTTTTGCCCAACCCTCTCGTGTCCTTGAAATTTTTCCTGCAGAAAACACGGCTAGCCCAGCTCTCTGCCTGGGAGATGGATTTTATCCCCCAGGAAACATATCTATCATTTTGCTCAGAGGTAGGTACAAAACAAATGCAGTCATGCATTTGAGCATCCGTTACCGAAGGACCGAACTTAGTGCTAAATGATGTAAATCTAGATAAATATCATCAGTTTTGAATAAATTACTTTGTATTTACATCCGCAAAAACAGATCTGAACTGCATCCAGCCTCTCCGCCAAGACAGGCAGAGCTTGCACTAGTGTCCACCAGACCAATATTTGGACTTCTTTCTGAAAAGAAGGTTGATGAGATCCAGTTCTGGATCTGATGTGTTAGGTAAGGGCCAAATCTTTAGTCCCGATGGCAAAGGTTCTCAGCGATGGGACATTGGTATAGCCCAAATCTCAATACACATTGGGCCTGAGTCTTCACTTAGATGGAACCGAGCTGCAAGAGCAACCTCCCTCCCAAGTATAAGCAGAATGAGTGCTCTGAAGGAAAAACTACAGCAGATGGTGATACTGGATTCAGAGCAGTCCACGGCGCAGAGTTAGAGCTCAGATAAGCCAATGGAGGGCTGGGACAGTGTCTTCAGGGTTCAGGTAAATCAGGGTCAGAAACACCTTCATGGCCTCAAATTTCTTACGTGGCCTGAACCCACACAGGCAGGTGCATCGTGTCATTCCCAGAGAAAACAAGCTCCCTTACCTTGTGCTCTTAAAAACAAACCAGAATCCCCCAAAGCTAGTGGCACCATGGGGTGCTACAAGGCAAGCAGAGTCTGAGCTTTCTCTGCTACTCCCATGGGATGGGGTCCCAGCTAGAAAAATCAGACACTCTCCATGCCAAGCCCTTAAGCAAGGCCTGAATTTAAGCAACTTTCTAGAGATTCTGTTCTGCTTGGAGAACATTTCCAGCACTCCAGGAGCTGGAGAACCAGCTCCCAAGAGCTGTAACATCCCTATCACAGCCTTCCTCCAAACCCACATTTCTTTCCCATCAGGGTCCCATCAGGGTGTAAATAATGAACTGGTTTGCAGCAGCCACATGGAGAGCTCTCCACCTCTCCAAGAAGCAAGGAAAGGCTCTTCTGGCAGGGGAACGCCTGTCAGAAAAGAGGCAGCATCACACCATGCGTGGAACAAATGTGGAGAATATTAAATTTACAGGTGGACACGGGCCATAGAGGATGTCTGTGAAGACGGGTGAGTGGATTTGTTCATGCAGGATTTCAATATGACTACAGTAAAGCCCCAAGAGATTATTTCCCCCTAAATTAATCCATGGGAGAGATGGCTGCAAAAAAAAACCCAAACCTACATTGTCTACCCTTCATAAAGGGACTGTGCAGATCAGACTTCCACGGTTCCTCCTCTGGCAGCAAAAGAGGGGCTGAACCTTCAGCCTGTGCTCAAGCCCTCCTGAACCACGGGCCTGACCTAACAGTGGAGCATTCTCAGGTGTTTCTTTGTATTTTTTCTGTAAAAAAAAAGATTCTCAGCAAAATACAAAGTTGAAGGGTCCGGACTGACACAAAATTGTCATTACCCAAGCCTCATGGGGGAAGATGAACATTTTTCTCAGAAGACCTCAAAACTAAGGAGCTACCAGAGGTCTTTTTTGGCCATGGGGTGGTTGCTGGTCCAGCTTCCTGTTCATGTTCTCCCCACTACGTTACCTGGGAGATATCATCTGCCCACAGTGCTCCATCCTCAGAGAAGAAAGGAGATGTCTTGTACCCAGGCTACAACTGCAACACATCACAGCAGTGGAGTGGAATCAGAACCATCTGCATTTCTTCCCATGCTGGTTTTTTTTTTTCTTTCTCTTTCAGGCTATTTAGTTATTTTGAGGGTGGCTTCAAATTCCTGATCAAAACCCAAATCTTCTGTCAGGAGGACATGTTTTAAACCAGTTCCACTCATTTAGATAACCTCTTTTAAGCAAATGATAAATTTTCCCTGGCTTCAAACTGGTGGGTAAAAATTGGATGGGGACAAGGAGTAGCTTGGGCACGGGATGGCCCTAGACCAGCAGAAAGCCGTGGATAAAAGGCTCTGAATCCAAGCCAGGTGTTAACACACAGGGAATTTCTGGCACACCAAAGTGAGCAAAGAAAATTAATAACATTTTAAAGCAAATAGGAACATATCTGATGTATTATTGTGAATTTTCTGTTTTGACCGTTCTTTCTACCCAGCCTGGGAAAAGAAAGGAAGAAAACCACCTGTGCCTTTGCGACAGAGCAGTCGGGTGGGGTGTCCCCATGGGAGGCTGGACCCCGAAGGCCATCTCTCCCAGAAGGGCAGGGACACGGCTGAGTGAGGACTCTCCTCCCAGCTCTGCCCCCAGGGCTGGAGGTGGTGCTGGGCACATCACTCCTCTATTTATTTGCCTTTTCTCATCACCTTTCCCACTTATCTCTTTTTGCCCTGGATGCCCTCCTGTTTCTCACTTCATCTGCAGCTTCTGGGCTAGAAAAGGCCCCCAGTTTAGCAGGAGTCTCTGAACACAGCTGGGATTCACTGAATAAATAAATAAGTAGATCTGCCCATCATAACTATACTTTAAATTCCCTGCACGGGAGAGACTTCCCCTTTACATTCTCTCAGCTAACACTTTTACCAGGAACCAGAGGCTGAAAAAATTGATCTCTTTGGCTGTTTTCACCTAATACTCTTGGTAGATTTGATTTCTTACAGGTATTTTTTCAAAAACAGGCTAAACTAAGGAACAGCTTATTACAGTTACAAACTGCAGTTAATAGCGAAAAAAAATAAAATTCCCTTGGCTGCTTTTGAGAGAGGGATGAGGTCAATGAGGGAATATGAAGCATTTTTATTCAAACACATAAAACTAGTGATTATCACAATTAAGAAAGAGCGGAAATGGGAGGAGGAGCTGAGCTTGCTCCATATTTAGTGATATTCAGCTCACCTTCTCCTCCAGGGGCAAAATTATAAACCCACATGCCTCTGCAATCAAGGTATAAACTTTAGGTCTAAGATGGAAGAGATTTGTAACTCTTGTCAGAGGAATGAAAGGGTGGATGAAGAATTAGAGGAGGTGTAAGAAAGCAAGCAGGAGAGAGAAGGTGTTGGGTTCCCTTTAAAGCAGGTACCTAAATCTGAGGATTTTTTTTTAAACCCTCTTTAAGATGAAGGCTCTGCTAATAACATGTCCAGAAGATGGCTCCTGGCAAATTGCTTTGTTATTCTTGTCAAAAAAAAAAAGTCCCTTGGAAGCAGTCAATTTTAAACCATATATCAAAATGATTAATTGCCCTTAAATGAGCAGATGTTGAAGTACCCTTGAATGGGGCTAACGCCTTTTTGGATTGCAAACATAATGTATTCATGGACTTGGAAAAATATCATTAGGGCTATTAATTAGCTATAAGCACCAAAAGCTTTGGTGACTCCAAGGTGTTCACTTGCTTCCCCCGCCTTATTTTTTTTTCTTCTTTTTAATACTTAAGGGGGAACAACTGTTTTTGCTGGAATAAGGTTAGCAGGTATTTTTTTAATGCTACATAGAAAACCTGGCCAAGTAGCTCAAATTGGAAAAAAACCCCAAACTGTGGGAAACACTGGCTGACCTCTAAATATGGGTAGGAACTAAGCAGAACAGCCAGGTCTTGAGGAGAGAACACAAGTGTAGTGGGGCAAAGAAAGACAAGGGAGGGGATAAAAGAAAGAAACCTGACATTGCAAGAGGCTTCTTGGGATATAACTCTGCTCTCAGCCAAGGGAAAATGTGCTAAACCACAAACCTTGGGCGAAGGTTTGGGTCAATCTGTGGGGGAAAAGGTGTTTTGTGTCCTCCAAATTTGGGGAGAAAGGAACTTTTATTGCGCAGTTGACCCCGGGGGTGAAAAAAAAAAAAAATAAATTCCTCTTCCCACTAATCTCGCTTTCCTCCAAACCTCCAAGAGCAAAAGGAGAAATGTAGCAAGCTGTGGCTTGAGACTTTTTAGTAACAGAAAATCCTTAAAAGTGAGCCTGTTTAGGTCTCTTTTCAAATACTGCATCAAATATATTTTCAATGAATTCATGGAAAAAAAAAAAAGGAGGCAGGGAAAAGAAAAAAAAACTTTTTAAATCTGTTTAAGTTTATAAACAAGATTAAAGAAACAATGTCAAGGGTCTTATGGAAATGGTGATAGTGCCCCTTTAAATAAGAGCAAGTGGAGATTTTCTATATCACTGTGCAGTTTAAATCTTTCTTGATGGACCGGACACTAGTCCTCCTTAAATCCTTCAGAAAGCTGCTTTAAGGAAAAAGGCTGCGAGGAATTTCTTCTCGCTTTAATTGCTTAAGAAACGGTTCCCACAATGAGCTGTGGCCTAGATTTGCCTCTCATTTAAGTTCTGATTTTTAAAAGTTCACAAGTTAATCCCCTTTCGGTCTCACACGAATGCGGTTGGCGTCGGGGACAAAGTACTGGACAATGTCTGGAACATTTCAAACCCCCAAAAGATGCCCCATACCAAAAAAAAAAAAAAAAACAAAGGACAAAAAAAAAGACCCCAAAACAAAACCAAGCAAAGTGGGCTTGATTTAGTTAAGTAGCTATTTTAAGACCTTGTTGCCATTATAATTTGAGGCAAGTAGAAATCGTCTTGCACTGTATCTGCCGAAGATCCAGGGGTAAGGACGTTTGTCAGTTTGCAGTTTTCTTCCTTGTCCATCTCCCGAGGATAGGGCTTTATTTCCCTTTATTCCACCTAAAATTAAATGCCTGCGTCTCTAGCACAGTTTACTGTCCTGGCAAGAAGTGGGATAAAATTCACGAAAACAAAGAGAGAGAGAGAAGGAAGGAGTTAATGCATTAACTGTTTAAAACATAACAAGCTTGGTTTTGATTTTAATTGTTCTGAAGGAAACAGCCACGATTTCTGTGCAAATGCAAACGCACAATTCTGTGTGTATGGGGATGGGAGCCTTTAAAATACTCAGGATAGGGAAATTACACGCGTTTCTAAATAAAATGAGGAAAGCACAGTTTTCGTCCAGCATTATGCCCTGATCGGCCCACTGATTTTTTTACATTAAAAAAAAAAAAAGAAAAAAAAAAAAGAGCAGTTTTCAAATTTAAAGTACCAGCTGTCCTTCCCGTCGTGCAGGTGAGGGTGCTTAAAGCCTACATGGAAACCTGAAATTCACGCTTAAGAAAGACATAAAAAATGGTCTTTGAAGGGGATTTTTTGGTACGTGGATAGACCCAGCCGTTTATCCAAAATATCACCGTTAATATCATGGAAACTTAAAAACTCCTTTCTCCTTGGTGAACTAACAAATTCCTCCCACCCCGTCGTGTAGCGAAGAATCGAGTCGGGGTGACAGATTTATGGATTTTCATATTTCATTTTGTCGTGCGATGCAAAACTTACACAAAATAAAATTAAAATTTACCAATTTCTGCTCCTCTTCTCTCTCTCCCCCCTCCCTTTTTTTTTTTAAGTAAACTCATGCTATTATCGTTAATATTATTATTTTATCCGCGGGGGTGGATAAAGCCATTTCTCGCCCAGCCAAGCCGAGGTTTGGGGTCGGACCCGGTGCCGCCCGCAAGTTTGCGGAGCCCCGGGGAGGACGGGGCGGCTGGAGGGGGAGCGGGGCCGGGAAAGAGGGGCGGGGGGGAACGTGGAGGGACCCCCCCTGTTGCAAACCACCCTTTGCCGGGGCTGCTTTCCCTCCCGCTCAGCCCGCATCCCTCCCTCGGTTCCCCGCGTTTTGGAGGAGAAACCCCCGTAATCTCCACACAACTCGTACCGATTTCCCGCATCGATACCTTGGGGCGGGGAGGGCGGGGGGGTGTGTGTGTGTAAATGTGATAAATCAGTTCCGCGGACAAACTAGGGCTACTTTTGCGAGCTGCGCTGAATGCGCAGTTGACGCGTTTCTGCCCAGACGCGCTGAATTAAGCGCAGTTAATTTATTTATAGGAGCGGGTTAAAAAGCAGAAATCCAGTCGCTGGAGAACTCGGGAAGATTTTCTGAAGACAGAGGGAAAACTCTTATTCATTCTTTCCGGGGTGGGGGAGAGGGGGTTGGAAACAACTAAAATTAAGGATTTTTCATCGAAGCCATCACAACATCTCCCGTGTTTAATAGCTCAGCCAGCAGAAAAGGCGAGACAATGGGGAAATCTCGGTCGGAGGGGCTGGGATTTTGCGCCGGGGCTACAAGCGACAATTCAGAAACCAGAGAGGAGTCGCGTTGCCCCCACCCCGAGGGACAGAACCCCCCCACACACACGGGTACAAAGTTCGCCGGCCACTTGAGCAGATTTTTTACGCCTCCCCCCCCCGCTCCATCCCGAGGCTGCGGTTCCTGAGAGCTACAGGTCCGCGGGGCTGCTCCCCGCCAGGCTTTGGGGGGCGAGGAGAGGGTCCCAGGGGGGTGGCTGAATTTTGGGAAGCACGGCCTGGCTTCTCCCCGCCGTCCCCCGTTTGAACTCGTTGTGATTAGCGGAGCAGGGAAGGTGCAGGCTGCAAACTCGGTGCGGGGTGGGGGCGGTGGCGGTGTCTCTTTACAGAATTTACCCCCCAAAAAAACAAAGGCGGCAATTCCCTGTGGGCTTTGCGGGGTGGTGTCCACAAAAGCCTAGGCACGAGACCCCGCAAAACGCCCCCGAAAAAGCGATATCGGCAATCAAAGCGCCGAGTTTCACCCAATCGGTTTCCCGGCCAAAAGCGGGTGGTTATTAATTAGAGGGTGAGGGGGAAAGGCAGTGCGAGGGGTCCCCTCCTTCCTGGGGAGAAAGAGGGACTTTGGCGGAACGAGGGCTGGAATAGATTTAAATAGATTCGCCCCCTCCTTCTCTTTCTCGGGACAATCATTTAGTACCCTATAACCTCTGAAAAAAAAAATAATATAATACGTATACAATGAAAATAAATACAACAAAGTGACACTTGGAGCCTTCTGGTGTCCTGAGCCAGACCGACACCCTCTTTTTTTTTTTTCTTGGTCAGAATTTGTACAAAATATCAAGCTCAAATTAGAAGGTCCTCTCTCCCCCTCCCTCTTATTCTTTCTTGTTCCCTTAATTCCTGTCTAAACGGTTTTGCTCTGGGAGAAGAAATCTTTTCTATAGGAGGGAGAGAGGAAAAAAAAACCTTCAAGAAGAGAAGGGTATTATTGTTTTAATCCTCTTACCCGCAGTCATTTTAAAACAGGGTGTTTTGGAGCCTGAAATGGCGTCTCGTCTCCCAATCCCATCCTAAATCCTTCTGGGCTGGGAGAGAATCTAAAGGCAAGGAGCTGGCATCTATTAGCAATCTCTCTAAAGGCTTTAAACTGCTCTTTCTGCTGCGAAGGCATGGCAAAGCTGAAAAGCAAACACAACCACCGCTCCAGTTAGTGAGCTCTGCCAGAAAACCAGCCCGGCCACTGGACGGAAAGGTACCTGAGAAAATCTTACAGAGAAAGAGAAAGGAAAAAAAAAAAAAGGAAAGGAAAAAAAAAAGAAAATAAAAAAAAGGAAAAAAAAGGAAAGGAAAAGCTTGTTTACCTCTTTTTACATCCCGGAAAAAATATTTCGGGGATAAAAAAAATGTATATAAAAAAATATCAGTGAAAAATGTAAAAAGCAGGGGATGCGGGGATGAGTTAACTGTCGTTCCCCCCCTCCCGAAGCCCCGTGGTCTCCCCTCCTTGCCCTCCCTCTGCCTCCCCTGTTCCCGCACCGCACCGGCAGAGCCGCCCGTGTGCTCCCGGCTGCTGGAGCGGAGCTTTCCCGACGGGGCGGGCTGCGGACCCGCCGCCCTCAGCTCCTTCCATTATTCCTAATTTTATCCCTGTTTGCCGTGTCCGCGCCCACCCCCCCGCTGTTGAAGAGCGGGCTAAGATGGGACAGGGAGGGGGGTTAAGGGGGGGGCGCGGAGGCTCTGTAATTAACGCTGGGAGATTATCCCCCACCAGCACCTCCACACAGGGGCCATCGGGGGAGAGGGAAACTTCAGGCTCTGCTCCAGCGTGGTGCTGAGCAGGGGGTGCGGGGGGGGGAGGCACTTCTTCCCTCCCCAATGCCTTACGGACCCCCCGCCCTCCTCCGTCCGCCGGCATCCCATCCACTCCCAGGGATTTAATTAGGCGTTTACACCTCAGCTTGGAGTAAATGACTGGTAAGAAGTGTTGGGGGGGGGGGGGNNGAGGGGGGGGGGGGGGGGGGGGGGGGGATGTATCAGCAGCCTCATTTTGATTGACAGGGTGGAGGACCATTGAAAATCTTGCTGGGTAGCTCCCGGGTCGCTGTGAAGCTCCTTTTAAAAATCCTTCTTCAATGCAGGCTCCCGGTAGATGGCAGCTCCGCCAGGCGCGGAGGCAGCGCGCAGCCAGCGCGGGCGGATGGAGTAGGGCGGGCCAGGGCGCAGCGCCGCGCTCCCACGCGTGTCACCGCTCCCACGGCGGGCGGACAGCCTGCGCCGCCGCCCCAGGTAAGAATCCCCCCCTCCCCTCCAAACACACACCCCCTCGGGTGGGCTTGGGGATGTTGGGGGAAAATAAGGCGAGTTTGGGGCTTGTTTGCAAGCAGAAGACATTTCTGCGGGGTGGGGGGAGAGCTCCGCGACCGGCGGAGAAGCCGTCGGCGGGGATGCGCACACCGCGGAGGAGTGGAAGCCTCGCACGGGTTCCAGCGTAAATCCCATACCCTTCTCTCTCTCTCTCTTTTTTTTTTCTTTATTTGGAGTATTCTACGCTTTCTGAAAA